>CM055127.1:26903111-27198111 GCA_029206835.1 Rana muscosa | reverse complement strand
GGGACACAGAGCGACATAGTCATTACTAATGGGATGTCCTAAAGCAATGCCAAATGAGGGGGGGGGATACACCATATATAAGCTGAGCGCTATCAGACATGAGGATCTTTTGCGGCCTGCAACACACTGCGCCCAAAGGCGACATCCTCCTGACTTCTAACGTCCACCTGGTAGAACCTAGTAAACGTGTGTACTGAAGACCATGTTGCGGCCTTACAGATTTGAGCCAGGGAGGCCTGGTGATGCACTGCCCATGAAGTTCCAACTGCTCTCGTGGAGTGCGCCCTAACTTTGAACGGAGGCGGTCTATTTCTCAAGCCATAGGCTTGTATTATGACCTGTCGAATCCACTTGGCTAAAGTAGATTTTGACGCTGCCTGACCCCTTCTGGGGCCTTCCGGCAGAATAAACAAAGTATCCGTTCTGCGAATCTGAGCAGTGGCTTTTAGATAAGCTTTAACTGCTCCTACTACATCCAAAGAATGCAATAACTTTTCCTCTACCGAAGTAGGTTTGGGGAAAAAAGAAGGAAGAACCACATCTTGGTTCAAATGAAACCTCGATACCACCTTAGGAAGAAAGGCTGGATGAGGACGTAACACTACTCTGTCCTTATGGATAACCAGATATGGCTCCTTACAGGACATAGCTGCTAATTCCGATACTCTTTTAGCCGAACAAATGGCTACTAGAAAAATCAATTTCCTGGTGAGAAGCACCAAGGAAATATGCTGTAATGGTTCAAATGGTTGTTTCTGTAGAACCGACAGAACCAAGTTTAGATCCCATGGACATATGGGAATATTAACCGGAGGACTAATACGCATCACTCCTTGTATAAAGGCTTTGACTAGTGAATGCGAAGCCAAGGGCCTTTGAAAAAATATTGACAAGGCCGAAATCTGACCCTTGATAGTACTCAAGGCAAGCTTCCTATCTACAGCCCATTGTAGGGAGTCCAGACTCCTATCTATTACGTACTTACGTGGATGCCATTTCTTGGCTTCACACCAGGCGACGTACGCCTTCCAGATTCTATAGTAGATCTGCCTGGATACCGGCTTCCTGGCATTGATCATGGTAGATACCACAGCATTAGAGAGCCCTCTCTTTTTTAGAATGTGGGCTTCAATAGCCAGGCCGTCAAACCTAGGGCTGGTAAGGAAGGGTGGTATATCGGTCCTTGCGAAAGCAGGTCCGGACGATGTGGGAGAGTCCAAGGACTCCCCACTGACATTTTACAATCTCCACGTACCACGCTCTTCGGGGCCACGCTGGAGCCACCAGAATCACTGGTTTCTTTTTTACCCTGATTCTGCGGAGTAATCGAGGTAACCATTGTGGCGGTGTGAATGCATATATCAGCTTGAACTGATCCCAAGGGAACACTAGGGCATCCGAGCCGCAAGCTAGGGGATCCCTTGTCCAAGAGACAAACCTGTCCCCCTTTGCGTTGAATCTGGATGCTAGAAGATCTACATCCGATGTTCCCCACCGCTGACATATTGTCCAGAAAACCTCGGGGTGAAGGGACCCTTCCTCTGGGCATAATTGCTGGCGACTTAGAAAGTCCGCCTTCCAATTCTCCACTCCTGGAATGAATACCGCAGATATGGCTGGGACATATTTTTTCTGCCCATTTCAGGATGTAATTTACTTCCCTCTGGGCTGCACGACTCCTGGTGCCCCCCTGATGATTGATATATGCCACTGCTGTGGCATTGTCTGATTGAATTCTGACAGGGGACCCTTGGAGTTTGGATGTCCATGCTACTAGGGCATACCGGGCTGCTCGTATCTCTAAGAGATTGATGGGCAGGGCCTTTTCTGCATCCGACCATCTGCCCTGGAGAGACTATTGCTCCAGTACTGCTCCCCAGCCTATAAGGCTGGCATCTGTAGTGACCACCTTCCAAGAAATCGGACTGAAGGATTTCCTTTTTTCCAGATTCTGGGAAACCAACCACCAACGGAGGCTCTTGCGAACGGAAGGGGACAAGGACATTGTAAGTCTAGGCCTTAATTTTTTTTTGTTCCAGGCTGACAGTATGGCCCCTTGCAAATTCCTTGAATGGAATTGACCGTAGGGTACTGCTTCGAATGATGCCACCATTTTTCCCAGCAGCCCCATATACAGGCGTATGGACGGCTGTCTTTTTTGTACCCACTAAGTGGATCAAATCTTTCAAAGACAACACCTTTCCTCGAGGCAAGAATATTTTTCTCTGGCCTGAATCCAACCTTAGCCCCAAGTATTCCAGACTTTTGACTGGTTTTTAGGGCTGACTTGTCTCGGTTGATAATCCAACCGTGAGATTCCAGATACTTGATCGTCTTGTGAACGACCACGTCTAGTTTTTTCACTGAGTGGTCTATCAGCAACAAGTCATCCAGATATGCCATTATCATTACACCTTGTGTTCTTAGATTGGCCAATAAAGGGCCAGAATTCTTGTAAACACTCGTGGTGCTGTGGCCAAACCGAAGGGTAAGGCTCTGAACTGAAAATGGCGCCCTTCTACTGCAAAGCGTAGAAATTTTTGGTGGACTGGAAAGATGGGGATGTGCAAATAAGCATCTTTGATGTCGATCGTGGCTAACCAATCCTCCCCTTGTAGGGCAGTGGCCACCGATCGGATCGACTCCATCGGAAAGACCTGATATACAGGAATTTGTATAGCCCTTTTAGAATTAATATGGGCCTCCCGTCCGCGTTTGCTTCGGGACTGTAAAGAGGTTTGAGTAAAACCCGAACCCTCCTTCTTCCAGGGGAACCTCCATAATTACTCCTTGGAGCAATAGTTGTTCTAGTGCCAACAGGAGGGACTCTCTCTTCCGGGGATCCCTTGGCACGTTTGACCTCAAAAATGGGAAGGAGGAGAGTCTTTTAACTCCAAACTGTATCCCAAACCTACTGCGGAGAGCACCTATCTGTCTTGATCGTGTCCCGCCAGGTCTCTTGCGAACAACTGGAGTCCTCCCCCCACCCGACTGAGTGGGGGCTTCAATGAATTTAACTTTGGGGGAGGTTATGTACCTCCCCTGACCCAGGGTTTCTCATTACCCTGCTACTGTCCCTGTTTTTTATCCCCGGGATTTGACCGAGGAGGCCGTCGGAACTGTTACACAGCCGATGCCCCAGGGACTAGAGAAGCAGGCCTCTTAAAGAGGGCCTCTAACTCTGCTTTTAACCGGCAAGAGCGTATTTTTACCGCTGGAAATTTTCTGGATATATTTGTCCAGGTCTTCCCTGAATAAGCGTTCACCATGAAATGGGACGCTAACCAGCCATTCTTTACAGGGAGCTTCAGCAGACCAGTTTTTGAGCCATAGGAGCTTACGCGTATGTACTATAGACAGCGTAAGGCGGGAGGCCTGATGGACTGAATCCTCTATGGCGTCAACCGCAAAGCCTAAGGCTCTAGGTAGATCAGCTAGGGCAAAGCCTGCTGATCTGTCAAGTCCCTCAAGACCTGTTTCAACTGATCCTTCACTGCTTAGCAGACCCCAATAGCTGCTACTGCTGGTTGTATCACCAAGCAGATTTTCATAAGGACTCCAACCTTTTATTTATTGGGTTCTTGAACATTTGGACATTATCCACTGGACATGTCAGTGATTTATACATACAAGAGATGGCTGCGTCCACTGTAGGGACCTTCTATTTTTTTTTTTTTTGATGAACTTATCCTCCATGGGATAGACCACCGGAAATCTCTTGGGGGAATAAATATTTTCTCAGGACGTTCCCAATCCTGGTAAATGAGCCCTTTCAGTAAAGGGTGAAGTGGAAAAGAACAAACAGTCTGGGGGCTTCTAGCGACCCCAACGAGGATACAGTAGTGGTTGATGGTTCCGCAAGGTGCATTTTTAAATGCTGATCGGACCATGTTAGTCAGAGACTGAACCCATAATCTTTCAGCTTGAGATGCTGAGAAAAGGTTCCCCCACTGTTGATTCCTCTATAACAGAATCAACCTCATCCTGATCCCCTTCAGGCAGGTCGATCCCTGTATGGGACTGTTGCTCTGCTAACAGGCACTCTGAAGGAGGAGACGGAGATCGGGCGTGCTTTCCCTGACAGGGAGGCAGCGATAAATGTTGACAATCTCTCTCTAATCCTCCCAGAGCTGAGGAAAAAACCTCCTCTGTTACATACACAGGAGCAGGTGACTGAGGACAGCCACAGTACCAAGTACCCCTTCGGGGTCTCTACGGTCACTTACCTCTGAACTTCAGGGGAGACTGGTGCAGCAGAAGTATGCCCAAGATCCTCAGAGCCCGATGAGACCCCCTTCGCTTCCTGGAAGATTCAGTTCCGGAGCTTCTGGACGGCATATTCCTAAGCCTAAAGCTGAGGTATTCCAGCCGTAATACACCACTTTTACTGAGAATAGTCTAGCACAATTGCTGCTATATCACAGTTGGTGTCTACTAATGTGCCTTTCTAGGGGATGCCTGTATCAACCGCTTGCTGTATGCCTTTAAATGTTGCCAGCTCTGTCTCTGTACTTCATAGCCAGCTCACTACAATATTGTGGTTTTTTTAAAACTGCTGGGACGCCCGCACATGCGCAGAAGCGCTGCGGCGCGCACAGAGCGTCATCCCCCAGGCTCCGCCCCCTTTCCTGGCTCACCTCTATATATAGAGGCGCGTGCACGCGCGCGGGCACGTGCGCCTTCGGCGCTAATTTCAAATATGTAACAAGGGACAGGAGCCAGGGCCCCTCTTTGCCGCAGGCCGGGGGATGGACAAACACTGCAACATGGCAGAGGAAGCAGTTTCCTATAAGAGAACTCACCATCTGCCTGGACTTTGCTCTGCTGAGAAGAAGCTAGTCCACATGACAAGAAAACATTCCACAGCGGCCTCTAGTGGACAAACACAGGTACCGCAGTCTAATATATTAAATATATATTAAAAAAAAAAAATTTTTTTTTTTTTTTTTTTTTTCTTGACCACCATTAAAAATTATTACATTTTTTTTAGTAGTTACAGGCATGCACAGAATTTTGCGGGAATACCATTAGGTAACAGACAGAAAGACAAATTAGGCCTGGGGGTCCCCCAATAGAACCAAGTTCCTGGGGGCCCCCACTTACCTGTTCCCCGCCGCAGGACTTTGTTTTGGTCCACAAAAGCCCAAACTTCACCTATCACGGCAGGCATTGTAATCAAACCTTCAGGGACCGGGTTCCCAAGGATTCCACTCCCCTGGACCTGTATAGCACCCTGCACAGAAAACATCTTGGTCGTGGGTATGACCAGAGCTCTGGATCCCAGGGTCCAGCTCTCCTAAGAGAAGCATTACAGGCAAAACCTTGCTCTTCTTTCTGCAAGGCCCGGGTACCGACCGTTTAGCTATGAAGCTTTTTTGGTCGGATCCGGAATAGCTTACTGAGGCCCAAAAGAACCTGTACGCAAGCTCAGTGAAAAACACATGTTTCTTCTTGGCCAACACCTTAGACACTGGCAAAAAACTGAGGTGCTCCCGGATGGGAGGGGCTTATATAGGGGAGGGTACTTCCGGTTTTGGAAGTTGCCAGTGCCAGCACCTGACGGTATCTATATAACCCATTAGTAATGACTATGTCGCTCTGTGTCCCGTGATGTACGAAAAAGAAATCTCCTTAACCTACACGGTTAAGGAGATATTTGTATGTAAATGCGGCGACGCTGACGTCACCCCATTCACAAATTCGGCTAGGTCGCAACATTCGACGACGTAGCCGAATTTGACAGCTCACGCGCGCATGCGCGGAGTCACGTCTTCGCCGCTCCGGCCAATCACAGCGCCGGAGTAACATTCCGGCTATCGCCGCAGTGATGGATGCGGCTAGAGAAGGGACACGGACGACTTCGGGGGCCCCGATCGAAGGTAAGTGGTACATAATGAGCTAGTATGCTAGTCATACTAGCTCATTATAGCTTTGTCTTGCAGGTTAGTAAAAAAAAAAAAAAAAAAAAAAAAAAGATAAAAAAGGGTTTACAACCACTTTAAATCGCCTTGGGCATTGAGTTCAATAGAGCTTCACAGATTGCCACTGGAGTCCTCTGCCACTCCTCCATGACAACATCACAGAGCTGGTGAATGTTACCTCAATAGGTTTTAGGTCTCATCACCTTTACCCTCAGCTTCTTTAGCAAGGCAGTGGTCATCTTGGAGGTTTGTATGGGGTCGTTATGTTGGAATACTGCCCTGCGGCCCAGTCTCAGAACGGGGAGGGGGGGGGGTTTATGATCGGCTTCAGTATGTCACAGTACATGTTGGCATTCATGGTTCCCTCAATGAACTGTAGCTCCCTAGTGCCGGCAGCACTCATGCAGCCCCAGACCATGATACTCCGACCACCATGCTTGACACCATCTGAACCAAATACGTTTATCTTGGTCTCATCAAACCACAGGACATGGTTCCAGTAATCCATGTCCTTAGTCTGCTTGTCTTCAGCAAAGTTTGCAGGCTTTCTTGTGCATCATCTTTAGAAGAGGCTTCCTTCTGCAGACCAATTTGATGCACTATGTGGCGTATGGTCTGAGCACTGAGTAGCTGAACCCCCCCCCCCCCCTTCCATTCAACCTCTGCAGCAATACTGGCAGCACTCATACGTCTATTTCCCAAAGACAACCTCTGGATATGACGCCGAGCACGTGCACTCAACTTCATTGGTCGACCATGGCGAGGCTTGTTCCGAGTGGAACCTGTCCCGTTAAACCGCTGTATGGTCTTGGCCATCGTGCTACAGCTCTGTTTCAGGGTCTTGGCAATCTTATAGGCTAGGCCATCTATATGTAGAGCAACAATTCTTTTATTCAGATCCTCAATCTGCTCCCCATTCACACCTGAGACCTTTGTTGTGGAAATTATTAATGTATTTTGTCAAATGTCCCCCAGTGTCAGTTTTGCTGTAATGCGCTCATGTGAGCGTATTCGCAAATACAGACGTTGTTGGAAGACCATTGGCTGCGTAAACCTTCCTGTGGACACGGCAGATCTGTTTGCCCTTTTAGGGATGTTCGTTCATGCCTCACCAAAAGACTGCATTAACGACTCCAAGCAAACAGATCTGCGTACATGGGAACCATAGCATAACCATAAAAAAAATTATGGCTCAATGAGCCACGATAGAGTATGGCTTGCGTCATTCATAGCAGTGGGATGGTGTGCATACGGTTCAAATTATGAGACACTATAGCCTCGGACACACGACAGATTTTCTCGTCGTAAAAAACACGTATTTTTTTCGACGAGATTCTTGTTAACCTTGACGAGTTTCTCGTCAAGCTTTCCATGCGTACACACTGACATTTCACAATTTCCTCGTTGTTCTCCGCGGTCACGTCCAGCACGTACGACGGCACTATAAAGGGGAAGTTCGATTTCCCTGGCGCCACCCCTTGGGCTGCTTTTGCTGATCTCGTGTTACCGCGTGTGAAGTAAAAGTTTGGGAAGAGACGATTTGCGCTTTTCAGTCTTCGTGCTTTCAGTTCGTTTTCTGCGGTTCAGTTTGTGCTTGTGGGTTCGTATTTGGTCTTTCAGAGCGTCTCGGCAGGTCGTATCTGTTTTACAGTGCGTTCTTGCCCGTTCGTTTCTGATTTTCAGTTCGTTATTCATAGGCCTTGCTGTTCTAAAGTGCGTTCTGTTCTGTACGTTCTGATAAGACGACCGTTTCCTAGCCATGTCGCCTGTACGTTCTCGTCGTCGAGTTCGTGCTGCGCGGGCGCTTGGTGTTGGTCTGCTTGTTTTGGACCAAGACCAGTCCATGAACGGGGTGAGGAGGAGTTCATGGACCAAGAATTGGTTGCTCCAGCGGGACCAATTCTGCCATATGCCTCTGCTGCGGGAGATCGTCGAAAATAATCCTGAGGACTTCAGGAATTTTCTGCGGATGTCTGACCCCGTTTCCCGTTTTTCAGCAACTGTTGGCTTTGGTGTCCCCCTATATTACCAGGCAGGACACCGTTATGCGGGAAGCCATCAGTGCTGAGCAGAGGCTCATCGCCACGTTACGTTACCTGGCGGCAGGGAGAAGTCTTCAGGACTTTAAGTTCACGACGGGCATCTCCCCCCAGGCTCTGGGCCTCATAATCCCAGACACCTGTTCTGCCATTATACAAGTCCTGCAGGAGGACTATATTAGGGTAAGTTTTCTCCATTAACATCACATTTTATGTATTTCATGTATGCTAATGTATTGTATTTCTTTCATCCTTCCCTAATTACCATGATTGTAATATGCTGAGAATGTCCCCTTTGTCCCCATGCATGCTGGAAGCTTTAAAATGCCCCTTTTTTCTCCTCCATGCATATTTCCCTTCACTAACCTTTCCAGCAGTGGCGCCTGTTGCTCCAAATGTTTGGGGGTTCAACCCCCAATTTAGGACCTAAACTTCCTTCTTTTTTGCGACTGTGCCTATTAAACGCCACCAGTTGCCCCCTCCAATGCAGCCATTTTGCCCCTTCCAATGCAGCCATTTTGTCCCCTCCAATGCAGCCAGTTTCCCCCCAGCCCTGCACTTACCTTCTTCTGGTCCGCGCCATCCTTCTTCTGTCCTTGATGTCTTTTCCTGCCCTCGATGTTGCATCAGCCAATCATGTTACCGTTAAACAGACTTGGTGAACATGATTGGCAGAGCAGCCTGTCAGTGTTTAGCCAAGGAATGCCACCCCCCCCCCTGCGTCCCCCATTTCACTTTTAGCAAGCCAATTACATCCCTCAGGCTGTAATTTGCAAGCCTATTTGCCCCCCTGTTTCTGATATGCAATTTTCACCACAAAAATGCCGCAGTTATTCATATGTCCGTAGCTCAACAGGGGGCCATCCACCTGAATAGTGGGGGCAGCATTGACAATACATAGGTTAATGCAAGGCATGAACCTATGTATTGTTCTGAGTGAAGGGCGCAGGATAGAGGGGGCAGTGCTCCAGCGCCCACTCTGGACGCACCGCCACTGCAATGCTATCCTGTGGCCAAACACATCTACCCCCCCCCCCAAATTGGGTTATAATGGACCATCAGAGGGGGTGATGAATATGAAACTTGAGCCTTCCATTATACTTATTAAAAACACCTTAAACTGAGAATTTGATTGAGGTTGGGCTCTAATGTATTTTCTTATAATCTGCTTGCAATGTTATAATTTAAATTTCTAATTTTATTTCATCTTGTTTGACTCCCCAGCTTCCTTCCACGCCACAGGAATGGCAGACTGTGGCATCGGAGTTTGCCACGTGGTGGGACTTCCCCAACTGCGGTGGTGCCATAGACGGGAAGCACGTCCGCATCGTGCCGCCACCCCGTTCTGGGTCCTACTACTACAATTACAAGGGGTTTCATAGCATTGTGCTGATGGCGGTGGTGTCAGCATGGTATGAATTCCTCTATGTTGATGTAGGGAAGAATGGCCGGATGTCCGATGGGGGATCATTCATCCAGAAGGAGTTTTCCCTCCGTCTCCAGAGTGACGACCTTGCATTGCCACCGGATGCAGGGAATGTTGAAGGACTCCCCTTTGTTTTTTTGGCTGATGAAGCCTTCGGACTTGGACCGCACCTCATGAGGCCATTTCCACAGAGGACCCTGACCCCAGAGAAGAGGGTGTTCAATTACCGATTGGCCAGGGCCCGAAGAGTCGTTGAAAATGCCTTCGGGATAATGGCCAGCCGGTTCCGCCTTTTTATGACTCCAATCCACTTGGCAGAGTACAAGATAAACTATGTCGTTTTATGCTGCTGTGTGCTCCATAATTTTCTTTGCTGAAAATCAAGTACTTATATGGCCTCAGTATTGCCTGAGGCAGGACTTTCCCATGCCGGGCCTCGAATCTGCCCGTCCTGGCTTGCCCCCCCAAAATGCCCGTGAGGTCCGGGATAAATATATGGACTATTTCACGGGTAGGGGGGCAATTCCTATGCCAGGCCATGACTAAAGATTTGTGCATAAAGAACTCATTAAAATTCATTTTAAATCTTGTAACTTTGTTTGTTTCCTGTCTCCTAGTTTGTCTTACTGCATTTGTATTGCCAAGTTTTTTTTCCTTTAGTAAATAACAACCATTTCACTATGAAACCCAAACAAATACACAAATAAGGTTAGAGCGTATTTGAAAAAGAAGCTACACTTTGTTTGTGTTCAAACATTTTATTCTGTGCACATTCACACACATGGTATTTTTTTTTTACATTTTTTTTTTTTTTTTTTGGCTGTCCACAAACCGCCAATTTTTTTAAATGAAAATACAAAACCATCAGTTGCATTCCAAAAAGTACAACATTGGATACCTCTGAGCAATATGAGACATTCACTTACACAAAATATGTCTCTATGTGCCCGTCCTAATATGGGGTCTTGGCACCCCTGGCCCAGCCAAAAATTTAATATGCACACATTTTGTTGTAATTTCCAATAGGGATTTTAGACTCCTGATCCCTATTGTCAACATGTGCCATCTGCCATCAGTGGTGATCAATGGACGTGTTTTGTGGGTGCAACCCCTTCTTCAGTTCACCTACTTGAGATACGAGGAAGGGGTTGCACCCCCAAAAGCCGTACATGGATATCCCCTGATGGCAGATGGCACATGTTGACACACTGTGTGCATATTCAATTTTTGGCTGGATTGATTGTCAAAAAGAGATTAAAAGGGGGAGGAACAAACTAACAAAAAATGGGGGTTTTGATGCCTTATTCAATTCTCCCCAAAACATCTAGGATGTCTTTAAAGGTTTGATCCATCACATGAATTCTTTGTTTAATTCTGTCCAGTTCTGTGCTAAAAAAAAACTGAAAAGTCCACCCTCCTTGCTGCACTGACCGGGGGAGTGAGGGTTACCCAGGGGACTCACAACCCAGTAAGAGACCGCTCAGCGCCGCTGCCCGCCTTCCATCTGTACACAGCGTGTGTGAGGAAAACGGTGAGAAGGATTGTGCTGCGCGCCGTTCAGGAAGCCAGCACTAGAGGCCAAAACCCACTCCAAAATGGCTGCCAGACGCCTCAGAGAGAAAAGGGCGCGACCACAAGAAAATGGCCACCCGCAATATCAACCTGCGCCACAGCGTGGCCACGGCAAGATGGCCGCCAATGGGAAAACCAATAGAAACAGCAGGCATACAAAAAATGGCGTCAGAGCCGCGAAAATGGTGCCTGAGCACCGCAATGCGGACGAGAAGGCCGAGGTAGGGACTTCCCCGGAGCAGAGTACCCCCCACAGAAAAACTGGCCCGACACCCCACAGTCCCCTACTGGGACCCGGAGTCCCCCCACAGGCACGCCCCGGTCGCAGCGAGCCCCGCTAGAGCATAAAGGGGAATTTTGACAGAGGACAGGGAAAGGGAGGACAGGAGAACCCCTTAATCCCTGAAACGCCCAGCTGTTCCCACCTGCCGAGGCAGGAGGAACAGTACTTACCCGTCCATGCGAGGACCCGCTGGTGCGTCCCTGACAAACCTACAACCGAGTTGGAGTAGCCGTCGGCCCGGTCCACTGTGAGTGAGACAGAAAACAGCCCAGTCAAATGTGGATGCCGGAGCATGTGCTCACCGGCCACCCCTGGAGCCATGGGGTACGTCGTGGCAGAACCAGCGCGTAGCTAAGGACTGGTACGCTCGATGGCCGGAACTGGGAAGACTACAAGGATCTATAATATGCAGCCTGTCGCCCAGCCGGCAGTTGATAGAAGCTATCACAAAAAATAAAAAATTCTTCAGGACTCCGGGCCCAAAAGGGAGCCACGTCCTTCTCTGAGATGCTGACTGCAGGGTGGAGAGTTAGGTCTGGAGGGACAGTTATGTCTGGCGGCGCTGTTCAACTCTGATTAATGTAACATGTGTTTAAATATCCAACATGTTCTGCCTAGTCCTCTCCTATGAACAGGAACATAACCCATATGTCAAGACTTGAGAAGGCCGTGTCCGTCCATGGACGAAAAGAGAAATTATATTTTCTACTTCTTGTTATAAGAAAAATCGAAAACTCAATTTTAGTCATACATTTAGGCCAAAATGCATGTCTTTTGTAAAAAAAATGTCAATAAGCGTATATTTATTGGTTTGCGCAAAAGTTATAGCGTCTGCAAACTACGGTACATTTTCTGGAATTTAAACAGCTTTTAGTTTATGACTGCCTATCTCATTTCATTTCTTGTGGTGCTAAAATGGCAGGACAGTACAAAACCCCTCCAAATGACCCCATTTTGGAAGTAGACGCCCAAAGGAAATTGCTGAGAGTTATGTTGAGCCCATTGAATAATTTTTTTTGTCCCAAGTGATTGAATAATGACAAAAAAAGGTCACTAAATGATATATTGCTCACACATGCCATGGTTATATGTGGAATTGCACCCCAAAATACATTTTGCTGCTTCTCCTGAGTACGGGGATACCACGTGTGGGACTTTTTGGGAGCCTAGCCGCGTACGGGCCCCAAAAGCCAAGCACCGCTTTCTAAGGGCGCAATTTTTTGATTTCACTCCTCACTGCCTATCAAAGTTTTGAAGGCCATAAAATGCCAAGATGTCACAAACCCCCCCCCCCAAATGACCCTATTTTGGAAAGTAGACACCCCAAGCTATTTGCTGTGAGGCATGGTGAGTATTTTGCAGCTCTCATTTGTTTTTGAAAATGAAGAAAGAAAAATAAAAATTTTTCTTTTTTTTTTCAATTTTCCAAACTTTGTGACAAAAAGCGAGATCTGCAAAATACTCACCATACCTCTCAGCAAATAGCTTGGGGTGTCTACTTTCCAAAATGGGGTCATTTGGGGGGTTTGTACCATCTGGGCATTCCATGGCCTCCGAAACTGTTATAGGTAGTGAGGAGTGAAATCAAAAATTTACACCCTTAGAAAGCCTGAAGGCGGTGCTTGGTTTTTGGGGTCCCGTACGCGGCTAGGCTCCCAAAAAGTCTCACACATGTGGTATCCCTGTACTCAGGAGAAGCAACAGAATGTATTTTGGGGTGTTATTCCACATATGCCCATGACATGTTTGAGCAATATATCATTTAGTGACAACTTTGTGCAAAAAAAAATAAAAAATATGTATTTTTCCAGCAACTTGTGTCAAAATATAAAAATATTCTATGGACTCGACATGCCTCTCAGCAAATAGCTTGGGGTGTCTACTTTCCAAAATAGGGTCATTTGAGGGGGGTTTTGAACTGTCCTGGCATTTTATGCACAACATTTAGAAGCTTATGTCACACATCCACTCTAACCAGAAAATTACGTTGAATCCCCAAACATTATATATATTTTTTAAAGCAAAGGCCCTACAGATTAAAATGGTGGGTGTTGCATTTTTTTTCCACACCGTATTTGTGCAGCGATTTTTCAAACGCATTTCTTTTGGAAAAAATAGGATTTTTGTACTCACCGTAAAATCCATTTCTCTGACATCCATGGACCGACACGGCGGCTCTTAATCACTGAACGCGTGGGTATATGTCCCTGCTTGCAGGAGAAGACCTAGGCAGAATGTTAAATGTTAAAACATTCTAGAACAAACCAGAGCTTTACAGCCCCGCCCAGGGGGGCGGTCCCTCCAGACACTACCCCTCCCACCTGCAGCTAGCAGACCTCAGTTCGTAACAAAGCAGTACAAACTTAAAAAGGAAGGGTGGGTGCCGTGTCGGCCCATGGATGTCAGAGAAATGGATTTTACGGTGAGTACAAAAATCCTATTTTCTCTTATCATCCATGGACCGACACGGCGGCTCTTAATCACTGAACGTGTAGGATGTCCCAAAGAAGTGTCAAGAGGGATGGGAGAAGTATAAATGGAAAAACCAAAAAACTTCACTCCAAACAAAGCAGAGCTCCTCAACGGAGGAGTTGCCACTTTAAACAGCGGCCTGCAACACCTTGCGGCCGAAGGAAGCATCCGGAGATGCAGCCACATCAACCCTATAAAACTTAGAAAAGGTATGAACAGACAACCAGGTCGCCGCCTTGCACACTTGTGCAACCGACGCTTGATGTCAGAAAACCCAGGAAGCACCAATTGCCCTGGTGAAATGCGCCGTTACTGGGAAGGGAGGCGCCCGCCCCATGAGAGCATAGGCTTGAAAGACGGTTCGTCCGATCCACCTAGAAATGGTGGCAGACGAAGCCGCTTGGCCCTGTTTCTGACCAGAGACAGTCAGAGTCAGACTTCCGAATAGAAGCAGTAGCAGAAAGGCACACCCGCAAGGCTCGTACCACATTCAAAGTGTGCCGCGCACACTCTCTGGGATGCGATGGGTGAGGACACAAGGACGGGAGGACAGTGTCCTCATTTAGGTGAAAGGTCGAGATCACCCTTGACAAAAGAGAAAGTCACGGATGCAACACCGCCTTATCCTTATGGATGACTAAATATCGCGACTTGCAGTACAAGGTCGCCAACTCAGACACTCATCTAACAGAAGTGATTGCCACTAAAAGGGCCACCTTCTGAGACAAAGTCAAGAGGGGATTATCCCTGATATTCTCAAAAGGAGGTTCCTGGAGAATCGAGAGTACCAATTCTGATCCCACGGGGGGAGAGGAGACTTGACAGGAGGGAGCACATGGCGAACCCCCTGCACAAGGGTGCTAACCAAGGAATGACCCGCTAGTGGTCGCCGAAAGAAGACGGCCAAGGCCGAAATCTGACCCTTAATGATACGCAAAGCGAGCCTTTGGGCCACTCCATGCTGCAGGAAACGCAGGATTCTAGGGACGGAATACGTCCGAGGACGTCAGTCCAGCTCTTCGCACATGGCGATGTAAGCTTTCCAGGTACAGAGATAGATCATTCTGGAGGAAGACTTCCGTGCCCTTAATATGGACGAAATGACCGAGTCCGAGAGACCTCGGTCTCTCAACACCTGGCTTTCAACAGCCATGCCGTTAAGGCCAGAGACTGTAAAGGCAGGATGAAAAATATGACTGAGACAGAAAGTCCTCCCTTATTGGCAACCGCCAGGGAACGCCCGCGACGAGACGTACCAGATCGGCGTACCAGTGAAGCCGAGGCCAATCCAGAGCAATGAGGATCACCGGAATTCCCTCGGTCGCCACCCTGCGCAGCAGACGAGGGAGCAACTGCAGCGGAGGATAAACGTATATCAGGTGATAATGACCCCATGGGCCACTAACGCCTCTGAGGCATCCGATCTGGCCACAAACCGACAACTATTGAGTCGAGAGGCCATCGGGTCCACCTCTGGCGTGCCCCACCGTCTGTGTGGCAAAGGAGTTGAAATACCTCCGGGTGCAAGGACCACTCTCCCTGGTCCAACGTCTGGCGACTCAAATAGTCCGCCAGATCTATGCCCGGAATGTGAACGGCCGACAGAGCCGGCACGCTTCTTTTAGCCCACTTCAGGGTACGGGGGACCTCGGAAGCCGCAGCTGAGCTCCGAGTCCCCCCTTGATGGTCAACATACGCCACCGCCGTGACTTTGTCTGACTGGATCCTAATGGAGTGATTCTGCAGTCTCTCAGACCACGAGGAGAGGCAGTCTGATGGCCCGTATTTCCAGAACATTGTTTGGCAAACGGGCTTCGTCCGGAGTCCAAGCCCTTGGGCCAACAGGACTCCCCAGACTACACCCCAGCCCTTCAGGCTGGCGTCCGTAGTGAACACCGTCCATTGGACGGGGAGGAACGACTTCCCGGACCGAAGAACCGGGGATCCGAACCACCATGTCAGGCACGCCCTGACCAGGTGACTCACCTGGATCGGAAAATCCAAAGACAACAGGGATTTGTCCCAAGGGAACAAGATCTCCTTCTGCAATGCCCTGGTGTGTGATTGGGCATACGGAATGGCCTCGAAGGAGGTCACCACGAGTCCCAGGACTCCCATGCAAAAACGGATTGACGACCATTTTTTGGGATGTCAGCACCCGCACTGCAGACTGAAGTGTCTGTAGATTCCCCGGAGGTAGGAATACCTTTGCCTCCAAGGAGTCCAGAATCAGACCGAGATACTCCAGACCTTGAGTCGGGACCAGGACTGACTCCTGAATGTTTAGGAGCCACCCGAAATCCCTGAGGGTCTGACTGATGACAGTCACACTGTCTTCCAATTCTGAGCCATTTCCTGCTCTGAGAAGACGATCGTCCAGATAGCCCACGACAGCAATGCCTCGCTGTTTCAGCAAGCTAGAACCGGCACAAGCACCTTGGTGAACACCCTCGGTGCTGAGGCTAGGCCGAAAGAGCTACAAATTGATAGTGGACTTCGCCGATCGCAAGCGCAGAAACTTCTGGTGACTTGCGCAGTTCGGAACATGCAAGTAGGCGTCCTTGATGTCCAAGGTCGCCAGGAAATCCCCTTGACGGAGTGTACTGATCACCGTGCAAATGGATTCCATGTGGAACTTTTGCACCTTCACAAAGGCATTCAGGACCTGGAGGTCCAAGATAGGCCGAACCCCGTCCCTTTTTTGGGACGACAAACGAATTCGAGTAGAATCCCTGAAACCTCTCCTGTGACGGAACCGGCACAATCACTCCGGACCTGAGCAATCCTGAATAGGCCCCATAGGGCTGCCCGACGGGCAGGAAGGCGAGGAAGATTCGAGGGAAGCATCTATCTGGGACCAGGAACGGAAACCTATCCTGTAACCTAAGGTGATCACCCCGCACACCCACCAGTAGTGATGAGCCGAACACCCCCGGGTTCGGTTCGCACCAGAACCCGCGAACGGACCGAAAGTTCGAACGAACATTAGAACCCTATTAAATACAATGGATGCGAACGTTCGAATTCTAAAGTGCTAATTATAACAACTATTATGCATGTTATTGTCATAAATAGGGTTTGGGAACCCGGGTTCTGCACCAGGGGACATGTATCAATGCAAAAAGAAGTTTTAAAAACGGTCGTTTTTCGGGAGCAGTCATTTTAATGATGCATAAAGTGAAAAAAAAAAAGTCAAATATTCCTTTAAATATCGTACCTGGGGGGTGTCTAAAGTATGCCTGTGAAGTGCCACGTGTTTCCCCGTGTTTAGAACTGTCCCTGCACAAAATGACACTTCTAAAGGAAAAAAAAGCCATTTAAAACTGCTTGCGGCTTTAATGTAATGTCTGGTCCCGGTAATATGGATGAAATTCTTTAAGAAAAATGGCATAGCTACCCCATGACCCCCCCCCCTACCCCAGCCCATTACCAGCCCCTTTGGGTCTTGTATGGATATTAAGGGGAACCCCGCACATAAAATAAAAAAGGCCCTATATACTCTGAACAGCCGTATACAGGCGGTGCATACAAGACAGGGACTGTAGGTTTGTTCTTATGTAGAATCTGTTTGTAATTTTGAACAGGTACATTGTTGAAGTGTAGCTCCAGCCCAAAAATCTATTTTTAAACTTTTTGGGAAACATAGGTAAGGGTTATCACCCCTGTAACATTTGTTTTGCTGTCTGTGCCCCTGTTCAGAACATTTCACCTCACTTTCCGTCCCAATGACAACTGTTTTTGAAATGTGGTGTTTTTCTTGAAACAAGGATTGCTGATAAAGCATCAGTACAGATGAGACCCCTTTCTCCCATATTTATTCTTACAGGAGAGAATTTTCCTTTCTAGGGGTAGATTTCCTCTCACTTCCTGTTGTCTTCTTTCGTTTGCAAGTAGGAGTCGTTTGTAAGTTGGATGTTTGAAAGTAGGGACCTGCCGTATATACTCTGCAGAAATAGGCCCCTTAGTTGTTGGTGTTGGCACAACACTGTAAGCACTCAGTTACTCTTGGTTGGTGCTGGAACGCCCTGCTGTCAACTATTATATCAGGAATTTTAATTACATATAATTGTTGAACAGTGGTAGTAAAAATTGGGGCTTTGATGGTGGTGCTGGTGCCACAACACTGTAAGCCCTGACAGTTACTCTTGGTGGGTGCAGCAATGGGCCCTGCTGTGAATTATTAGATCAAGAATTGTAATTACATGCCCCTTTTGAACAGGGGCTGAAAAATTGGGCCTTTCGTGGTGGTGGTGGCATTGCCACAAGACTGTAAGCCCTCAGAGTTACTCTTGGTGGGTGCAGCAATGGACCCTGCTGTGAATTATTAGATCAAGAATTGTAATTGCATGCCCCTGTTGAACAGGGGCTGAAAAATTGGGCCTTAGGCACTGGTGCCACAACACTCCAACCCCTCACAGATACTGTACTTGGAGCACAGCAATGAGCCCTATGGCAAATTATTGCTAAAAAAAATTGTAATTACACGCCCCTGTAAAACAGGGGCTGAAAAATTGGGCCTTAGCCACTGGTGGCGGCACCCATAAACAAAAATGATCTTCCAAGCTATCATCATCAATCGTATCATTGAGGACTCGGAGGAGGAGGATAGCCAGTCAACATAACAGCACAGGCACTCAGCATCAGCATCAGTCTTGAAGGGATGTGACATGTTAAAATCAATTAGTCTGTTATATCAGCATCAGGTGTGTGGTAGCTGGTGGTGATCCAAGACTGGTTCATCTTGATGAAAGTCAGTCGATCAACCGAGTCGGTGGACAGGCGCACCCTGTGATCCGTGACAAATCCTCCAGCAGCACTGAATGTGCGTTCCGAAAGAACGCTGGATGCAGGACAGGCCAGTAGCTCAATTGCATACTGTGCAAGCTCTGGCCAGTGATCCATCCTCAAGACCCAGTAAGCCAGAGGATTTTCGGTGGGGAAGGTGTCCAAGTCTGACCTTGCCCCTAGATATTCCTGCACCATGTTTATCAGACGCTGGCGATGGTTGCTGGAACCGATCATACTTTGGGGCTGCGGACTAAAGAATTGTCTGAACGCATCGGTCAGACGGCCACCTTCCCCACCGCTCCTTCTTTGACTGGCCGAAGCCTCAGCAACTCGTTGTCCAGGACCAGGAGTTTGTAACCTCCCAGTCTCTGGGAACGCGTTGCACAGACCTTTCTGCAAGGCCTCCCGGAGTTGTCTCATCCTCTGCTCCCTCTGCGACGGTAACATAAGGTCCGCAACCTTACCCTTGTACCGTGGATCAAGGAGAGTGGCCAGCCAGTAATGGTCCCTCTCCTTGATCCGAAGAATACGAGGATCCTTCCGCAGACTTTGCAGGATCAGGGAGGCCATGCAGCGTAGGTTTGCTGAGGCATTCGCTCCGGAGTCCTCTGGGTCACTAAGGACGACATGATCCGCAGCCACCTCCTCCCAGCCACGTACAAGTCCACTGGTTTCTTGGGACTGTAAATCATCCCTAAAAGACTGCTGCTGATGATGCTGAGTGCCAGCCTCCACCTCCATGCTGACACAATCCTCCTCCTCCTCCTCCTGTGCGATGGGTGGGACAGAAGGAACACTGTCTGGGTAAAGGGGGCCTTGAGAGGCAAGGAAGTCCTCCTCTTCCTGCCTCTGTTCTGCCTCAAGTGCCCTGTCCATTATTCCACGCAGCGTGTGCTCCAACAGGTGGACAAGAGGTACAGTGTCACTGATGCATGCACTGTCACTGCTCACCATCCTCGTGGCCTCCTCAAATGGTGCCAGGACAGTGCATGCATCCCTGATCATGCCCCACTGGCGTGGAGAAAAAAAACCAAGCTCCCCTGACCCTGTCCTGGTGCCGTAGTCGCACAGGTACTCATTGATGGCCCTCTGCTGCGTGTGCAGCCGCTGCAGCATGGCCAACGTTGAGTTCCACCTGGTGGGCATGTCACATATAAGGCGGTTCTTGGGCAGGTTCAACTCCTTTTGCAGCTCAGCCAGGCGAGCACTGGCATTATAAGATCTGCGGAAATGCACACAGACTTTCCTGGCCTGCCTCAGGACATCCTGTAAGCCCGGGTACCTGCCCAAGAACCGCTGCACCACCAGGTTAAGGACGTGAGCCACACAGGGCACATGGGTCAGTTGTCCCTGTCGGAGGGCGGAGAGGAGGTTGGTGCCATTGTCGCAAACCACCATTCCTGGCTTAAGCTGGCGTGGCGTCAACCACCTCTCGGCCTGGCCCTGCAGAGCAGACAGGACCTCTGCCCCAGTGTGGCTTCTGTCCCCCAAACACACCAGCGCAAGCACGGCATGGCATCTTTTTGCCTGCGTACTTGCGTAGCCCCGTGAACGGCTACGGAGCACCGCTGGTTCATAGGACAAACCACAGGAAGAGGCCATGGAGGAAGAAGAAGAGGGGGTGGAGGAGAGAGGTGTGTCACAACCAGTAGTAGCATTTTGGAGGCGTGGCGGTGGGACAACCTCCAACACTACTGCACCTTGTCCTGCATCCTTCCCAGCTGCCAAAAGAGTGACCCAATGGGCCGTGAAAGAAAGGTAACGTCCCTGTCCATGCCTGCTGGACCATGAGTCAGCGGTAATATGCACCTTACCGCTGACCGCCCTGTCCAGCGAGGCCAAGACATTGCCTTCCACATGCCGGTAGAGAGCCGGAATAGCCTTCCGTGAGAAAAAGTGGCGTTTGGGAACCTGCCACTGAGGAACCGCACATTGCACAAACTCACGGAAGGGGGCCGAGTCTACCAACTGAAAAGGCAGCAGTTGAAGCGCTAGCAATTTAGCCAAGCTAGCATTCAACCGCTGGGCATGTGGATGGCTGGGAGTGAACTTCTTTCGACGGTCCAGCAGCTGGGGCAGGGAAATTTGCCTGCTAGAATCGGACGTCGGTGTACTGCTAGCAGAGTGGCCGCAAGTACTTGGCTGTGACACACCTAATTCTACACCTTCATTCCTCTCAGTGCATGTTTCAGAGAGGACTGAAGTTATAGTGGGGTTGGAGATCCCAGCTGATGCGGTGCAAGGAGAGGTCCGCTTTGTTCTTTGGTGTGGGTCTTTGAGGTAGGCTTGCCAACGAGCTGCATGGCAGGTCAACATATGTCTGGTCAGGCATGTGGTACCCAAGCGGCTGATGTTTTGGCCACGCGATATACGCTTGAGACATATGTTGCAAACAGCAGCTGTGCGATCTGATGCACTAGCCTCAAAAAAGGCCCACACCAAAGAACTTTTTGAATGACGGGCAGAGGCAGCGCCCTGCACAGGCGGAGCTCTGCGGTGTGATTCCGTCGGTGTACTGCCCTTACGCTGGCCACCAAAGGGCATCCTGCCTCGTTGGAGATGTGCCTCCTCCTCATCCTCCTCCTCCTCCTCTCTCCTATTAGGCACCCACGTGGAGTCAGTGACCTCATCATCCCCTCCCTCCTCATCACTGGAGCCAATCTGGCAGTATGCTGCAGCTGCTGGAACATGACTGCCAGATTGGTGTCCTTCTTGAGCATCCCCTCTGTCTGCTCTCACGCTACTGCCTTCCTCTAGCTGGGTTTCATCATCAGACCCTTCGAAACGCTGGGCATCCTCCTGGAGCATGTACCCAACACTGTGCTGAAACAGTTCGGGGGACTCCTCAGGAGGAGGACATGGTGGGTCTAGGGAAGGAGTGACTGATGATGAGTCTGACATGGATACCAGGGAAGAGGACGCTTTGGCAGCTGCTTTTCCAGTACCCTGAGCCTGGGTGAGAGAGGATGAGGAGGAGGAGGAGGGCTTGGTCACCCACTCTACCAAGTCTTCGGCATGATGTGGCTCAACATGTCCAGCTGCCGAAAAGAAGGACAAGCGTGTCCCATGGCCATGTGCTGATGACAATGCACCGCGTCCACGACCAGCACTGTTGCCCCCAGACACAGAGCCTGCTTGCCCTCTTTTATTGCCTCCTGACTGTCTGCCTCTCCTTGTTTTCCTTCCAGACATTCTAATAGATGGCCTGCAGGGAGATGGGAAAAAAGCAATAAGGGCTACCTTCAGGTGTCCTTCTCTGTCCCTGGAAACAAGGACTTTGACAGTGAAAGAAACTGACACACTCTCCCTACCTACAGTTTTCTGTCCCTAGAAAAAATGTTTTTTTAAGCACAATTTAGCACAAGGAGAATTCACTCACTGTCCTTCCAGGTCCCTGGAAACAAGGACTTTGACAGTGAAAGAAACTGACACACTCTCCCTACCTACAGTTTTCTGTCCCTAGAAAAAATGTTTTTTTTAAGCACAATATAGCACAAGCACAAAACACACTGACACTCTCCCTACCTATCCTTCTCTTTCCCTAAACTAAAGGAATCCAGGTTAAGCAAGAAAGAAATAAAAGTCACTGTCCCTGCCTATGCTGCTCTATCCCTGCTCCGGAACACACTACACTAGGCCGCCGTGCTGGCGGCCTTTTATAGTGTGGGGCGTGTACTAAACACCCTCAGCAATAATTGGCCACAGGCATCCTGCCTGTGGCCAATCATTGCTCTCCTCGCTGCCGGCGCTGTGATTGGCCAAGCATGCGGGGTCACAGTGCATGCTTGGCCAATCACAGCGCCTGGATGACACTGCGATGGCGTAGTGCATTGTGGGCCGTTCGCGTCACTCGAATTTGGCGCGAACGGCCCAAATCGTTCGATCTTCGTCGAACGATCGAACAGCCGATGTTCGAGTCGAACGTATGTTCGACTCGAACACGAAGCTCATCCCTACCCACCAGTAGGAGATCCGGGAGGTCCACCGATCCGTGAACCTACAAAGTCGTCCCCCCTACCCCAGAGTCGGGTGGGGGCAAGACATCACGCGGAGGCGGGCTTGGGAGCCGGCTTGTTTGGCTTACGCACCCAGGGGCGCTTGTGTCCACCAGCCGCACCGCTGTCAGTCTGGGAGGGCCTACCCGTTGACTGACGAAAATACCCCTTTTTTGCTGGAAAGGAAGGACCCTGCTTATGGCGGCCTCCTTACCCTTGCTAGCCTGAGGAAGAAAAGTGCTTTTACCTCCCGTGACATCCTTGATGTCATCCAGCGCAGCACCGAAAATCCTACCACCTTTAAATGGTAGATCCGTCAGAGGCTTTTTAGAAGCTAGGTCAGCAGACCAGCATTCCAACCAGATCAGACAATGCAATACCACTGCCAAGACAGAGGCCCTGAATATTAAGGGGCCGCGTCTAACGTGGCGTCGCAACATAAACCAGGCCCTGCACCATTTGGTGGGCCAGAGCAATAGTGTCTGGAGGAAGATTATGCTCCTGTACAGTTTGGTGCAAAATGTTTGCACATCCCGTAAGTGTCTGAGACACAAGGGTCGCCGCTACCACAGGCCGTAGGGCAGACCCCAACAAGGCAAACATGGCTCTGCTCACCACTTCTGACCTCCTGTCAGTGGGGTCCTTAAATGCAGAAGTCCCCTCCATCGGGAGAGTGGTGGCCTTGTTCAACCGGGCGACTGGAGGGTCGACCACTGGGGGAGAAGCCCATGGTTTTAAGTAGGGCATCTTCAAAGGGGTATCTGATAGGCAAACGCCGCAGGACCATAAAAGTCTTCTGCGGCTTTTTCCCCAGACCTTATCAATGAGATGGTCAAAGAAAGGTACATATGGAAAAAAACTTTTTTAGAAGGCCCGGCCCTAAGGAACCAGAGGCGACGGTCCGCCTGAGGTTCTGCATCCGCAGCATTTAGCTTGCGAGTGTCCCTCACCGCAGCAATGAGTTCACTAACAAGCATCCTGTCATTTACTGACACAGAACTGGAGTCTTCCTCGCAAGGAATGTCCTGTTCAAAACCATCAAATATATTCAGAGCTAGGGTCCTGAGCGGTAGTGGCTAGGCCCATATCTGAATCAGAGGACACCCCCCTTTTTTTTTTTGTGGAAATAAAGTGGGGAGAGGGGCTTTTTTGCTCCCTTGCGCTCACACACTGCTTCCCTCCTGGGCAGAATGATTCCAGGACTGCCGACAACTGGTCCATAAGGACCGCAGGTGCAGGAGCACTGCCAGTTGTGTCTAACAAGTGTGAAGAAACAGGTGAACTAGACTCCATGTTGCCACCCTCTGAGACCTTATTCACCATTACAGTGAATAATACAGCCCACCCACTGGCTATGCTGGGGCTGAGGAGGGGATACCCAAAGTACTCACCAACCCTAGGGACCGCTGTCTGAGCCGCGCTGTAGCGCGAGCCTGAGGAGAGTGAAGAATCTGTGAGGAGATATGGAATTTTTGCCGTTCAGCAGCGCCGCTAGAGGCCGAAAACGAAACTGAAAGCGCAGCGGCTACAAGAAAATGGCCTGTATAACTGCGATTTGAGCCACGCCAAAATGGCCGCCGATGGCGCGCTTTTTAAATTTAAAACACTGCGCCAATGGCACACGAAACAACAACACACATTCCCCCAGAACACATTCCAAACACATTAACAGACATGGAGCGCCCCCCCCCCAGGGCAGAGTGACCCCCCAAGCATCCCCACACAGCACAGCAGCAGAACATGGTGCAGAGAGCAGCAGAACAGGGGGGAGACAGGGAGAATCCCCCACACACAGAAACACAGCCAGCATGTACTCACCCGTCCCGCGAGCACCTTGGAGAACACCCTCGGTGCCAATAGAGGGACTCACTGGCTTGTTTCAGACAGACCTATCACAGAGTCGTACTGCGTAGCTGTCGGCCCGGTCAACCGCAAAAGATACAGTAGGTACTGTTCAATCTTGAGAGGACCGCGGGAGCATGAAAGCAACCCGGCCACCCCTGGAGCCATGGGGTATGTCGTGAACTGAGTCTCAGGCACACAAGGCGAGGATCAGCACGCTCGATGGTCGGACAGGGAAGACTACGAGGATACTAGTGTACCCAACCTGTTGCCCAGCCGACAGTTGATTGAAGGTCTCAAAAAATAAAATAAAATTCCCAAAAGGAATAAAATTTAAAAGTAAAATCTTCCAGGAGACTGGCTCCTGAGAGAGCCACGTCTTCTCCTTCTGCTAGGCAGAAAAAAACTGAGGTCTGCTAGCTGCAGGTGGGAGGGTTATGTCCGGAGGGACCACCCCCCTGGGCGGGGCTGTTCAGCTCTGGTTTGTTCTAGAATGTTTTAACATTCTGCCTAGATCTTCTCCTGCAAGCAGGGACATATACCCACAGGTTCAGTGATTAAGAGCCGCCGTGTCGGTCCATGGATAAGAGAAAACACTTTTTATTTTAATGCACTAAAACACACTACATTGCCCAAATGTTTGATGAAATAAAAAAAGATGATCTTAGGCCGACTACATGGATACCAAACACGACATGCTTTAAAATTGCACACAAACTACATACATTTTTAAAATTCTTTAAAAGCCTTTACAGGTTACCACTTTAGATTTACAGAGGAGGTCTACTGCTAAAATTACTTCCCTCGATCTGACCTTCGTGGTGATACCTCACATGCATGGTGCAATTGCTGTTTACATATGACGCCAGACCGACGCTTGCGTTCGCCTTTGCGCGAGAGCAGGGGGGGGCAGGGGTGCTTTTTTTTATATTATATATATTTTTTTTAATTTAACTGTTCCTTCCATTTTTTTTTTTTAAGCATTTTTATTATCTCAGGGAATGTAAATATCCCCTATGATAGCAATAGGTAGTGACAATGGGGTCTATTAAACCCTAGATCTCTCCTCTGCCCTCAAAGCATCTGACCACACCAAGATCGGTGATAAAATGCTTTCCCCAATTTCCCAATGGCGCTGTTTATATCCGGCGAAATCTAAGTCATGAAATGCTCATAGCTTCCGGTTTCTTAGGCCATAGAGATGATTGGAGCCATTCTGGTCTCTTATCAGCTCTATGGTCAGCTGGTGGAACCACCGGCTGCATTCTCAGGTTCCCTGTTGGGACAGGAGAGCCAGAGAAAACAATGGAAGACGGTGGGATGGGGGGACATTCCCTCCCACTGCTTGTAAAAGCAGTCTAGAGGCTAATTAGCCGCTAGGATTGCTTTTTACATGAAAGCCGACCGCTGGCTGAAAAATAGGATTTTTGAACTCACCGTAAAATCCTTTTCTCTGAAGTTCATTGACGGACACAGCTCCTTTAATCTTGACCTTAGGGTTATATCGCCACCTTCAGGAGAGGACTAGGCAGAACATGTAAAAAAACATGTAAAAACAGCAAAGCTGCACAGTACCGCCCAGGGGGTGGTCCTACTGGCTATAACCCCTCACACTGCACCCAGCAGCTCAGTTCGTTGAAAAGCAGTACAAACATAAATAGGAGGGGAGGGTACTGTGTCCGTCAATGAACTTCAGAGAAAAGGATTTTACGTTGAGTACAAAAATCCTATTTTCCCTTTCGTTCATTGACGGACAAAGCTCCTTTAATCTTGACCTTCGGGACGTCCCCAAGCAGTGTCAAAAAAACGAGGTGTGGGAACAGCAAGCGAAACAAACTCCACCCATAACAACCAGAGCTCCTCAACTGAACAGCCGCCGGCAAACCTTGCGGTCGAAGCAAGCATCCGCAGATGCACTCACTGAACCTTGTAAAGTTTAATGAAAAAGTGTGAACGGACGACCAGGTCACCGCCTTACACACCTGGGAAACGGATGCCTGATGTCGGAAAGCCCAGGAGGCACCAATCGCCCTGGTTGAATGCGTCGTGACAGGAAAGGGAGGCGCCCGCCCCATTAAGGCATAGGCCTGAAGCACGATCTGTAATGTAAAAAATATTGCGCAACCTGAGCCAAAAGCAATAAAAGTGGATAAAGCAATAGTAAATGCTTAGAGAGTACAAAAAATTATTATGTGAATATGCCTTATATGAGTAAATAAAATACACATATAATTAAGATTATGTGAAACCAAAATCTCAAACACAATGGTGAACAAAACAAACTGTCCATAAAAGCAGCTGAGAAAGACTGGGCTATGGTCAAAGAAGCAAAGATATGCCAATCTTCCTCAATCTCATCTTTCCAGCAGGTAATAATGACTCACAATCAGGTGTAAGATGTCTGCTTACCAGATCAGATGGACCCCCATTACAGGGATCAAATGGGCTTAGTAGGCACGATTATTCCGGACATCTTACGAAAGGGATCAGACACTCCTCAGGGTCCTATGCTTCTCTGCCGCACTGAAAAGCACCGTTAATGGCATAACATTTTGGGGATAAGAACAAAGAAAGGCTTCATGGTGCAGAAAGGTTTAAAGAGGAATCCCCTTTATTAAGTAAAAAATATATAGTGCTGACATCCACAAGTTTAAAAATAGAGAGAGCGCGCTACGTATCAGCACTCACATACAACGATTTTAAAAAAGCAGTCAGCTGTAGCTCGTGCCGATCAGCTGGTGCGTGGTGACATCAGATTCCTTGGCTCCACCCGACGCTGCGTTTCTCCTTACAAGGCGTCCACTGGGAAAGGAGGCTGATCCACCTAGAAATGGTGGCCGACGAGACCGCCAGGCCCTTCTTTGGACCAACCACCGACATAAACCGCAAGTCTGACCTCCTGAATGGAGCCGTAGCAGACAGATACAACTGCAGAGCTCGGACCACGTCCAAGGAATGCAACGCAACATCTTTGGGATGTGACGGCCGAGGACACAAGGATGGAAGAACAATGTCCTCATTTAGATGAAAAGCCGAAACAACCCTAGAAAGAAACGAAGGCTGCGGGTGTACCACCGCCTTATCCTTGTGGAGGATCAAGTAGGGAGACTTGCAAGACAAGGCCACCAACTCAGAAACACTCCTGACTGATGTAATGGCCACCAGAAAGGCTACTTTCTGAGAGAATGTCAATAGAGGAATCTCTCTGATGTTCTCAAACGGTGGTTTCTCAAGTACCGAGAGCACCAGATTCAAATCCCACTGAGGCAGTGGTGGTTGAACCGGAGAGGCCACATGTTGAACCCCTTGCACAAAACGTACTCACCAGTGAAAAAATCGGCAAGGGTCATTGAAAGAAGACAGCCAAGGCTAAAATCTGCCCCTTAATGGTGCTTAAGGCAAGTTTTTGATCCACTCCACGCTGTAAAAACAGCAGGATCCTGGAAACCGAATATGTACGTGGATGCCACTCCACCTCCTCACACAGAGATGTAGGCCTTCCACGTGCAATGATAAATCTTCCGAGAAGATGACTTCCGTGCCCTTAGCATGGTGGAAATTACCGAATCCGATAGGCCTCGGTCCCTTAGCACCTGACTTTCAACAGCCATGCCGTTAAAGCCAGCGACTGTAAAGCAGGATGAAGTATAGGACCTTGCGATAGAAGGTCCTCTTGCATCGGCAGTCGCCAAGGAACATCCGTCACCAGTCGTACTAAGTCGGCGTACCAGGGACGCCGAGGTCATCTGGGGCAATTAGAATCAGCGGAATCCCCTTGGTCTCCACTCTGCAAAGCAGACGAGGAAGAAGTGTTAATGGGGGGAAGGCATAAATAAGCCGATACTGTCCCCACGGAACCACCAACACATCTGTTGCGTTTGCCCAGGGATCTTTGGACCTGGCCACAAACCTCAATACCGATTGAGTCGAGAAGCCAGGAGATCCACATTTCAGGCAAAGGAGTCACAATACATCCGGAAGTAGTGACTATTCCCCTTGGTCCAGCATCTGACGACTTAGTTAGGTCGCTTGCCAACTTCTTACGCCCGGAATGTACACGGCCGATAGAGCCGGCACGTGCTGCTCTGCCCCCCCCCCCAGGATGTGAGCAACCTCCAATACTGCAGCCGAGCTCCTTGTTCCTCCTTGATGGTTGACATATGCCACCGCCGTGGTGTTGTCCAACTGGATCCCGACTGGGTGTCCCTGCAGCCTCTGATCATGTGGAGCGGCACCACCTGATTCCCTGAAGGTCCAGCACATTGATCTGCAGGCGGGATTCTTCCCACGTCCAGCGACCCTGTGTCGACTGTACGCCCCAAACTCTCCCCCAACCGGTCAGGCTGGCGTCCGTCGTGATCACCGTCCAGTGAAAAGGAAGGAACGACTTTCGGACCGAAGGGCCGGAGACCTTCGCCACCAGATCAGGGAATCCATGACTAGCCAGCGTACCCGGAATTAGCAATCCAGAGACCAAAGAGATTTTGTCCCACTTGGATAGGATCTCCTTTCTTGCAAGACTCGAGTGTGGAATTGAGCATACGGTACCGTCTCGAAGGCGGCTACCATGAGACCCAGGACTCGCATGCAAAAGCGCAGCGATGACCACCTGCAGGACGCCAACATCTTCACCGCAGCCTGAAGAGTCTACAACTTGTCCTAGGGGAGAAGACTCTCACCTCTGAAGAGTTTAGAATCAAACTCAGGTACTCCAGGCGTTGAGTCGGCAACAACTCCGACTTCTGGAGGTTCAGTAACCAACCAAACTCCCGAAGAGTCTGACTGGCGAACTCTGAGGCGGAAGCTGCTCTCAGATGGAGGTCGTCCAGATAGCCCACAATTGCGATCCCTCGCTGCCTCAGCAAGGCCAGGATCGGGGCGAGCACCTTGGTGAAAAACTTTGGTGCCGACGCCAGGCCAGAAGGGGGGAGCTACAATTTTGTAGAGCTCGTCCCCTACCACAAATCACAGAAACCCCTGATGCCTGACGCATATGGGGACTGCAAGTATGCGTCCTTGATGTCCAAGGATGACAGAAAATCCCCCGATGGAGTGCAGCTACCACAGAGCGAACTGATTCCATCCTGAACCTTTGTAGTTTTACAAAGCTGTTGAGGGCCTTGAGATCCAGGACTGGAGGGACCCCTCCTATCTTTGGGACTACAAACAGATTGGAGTAGAATCCCTGAAACCTTTCCGGTATCGGCACAGGTACTATTACCCCACACCTCAGCAGTCTGTTTTGGTGGACAAGAGAGAACTCCTTCTTGTACCCCGATGAAACCACTTCACAGACCCACTTGTCGGAAGATAGGGAGGTCCCCCGCACTGCAAACTCTTGGAGGCGACCCCCCCCCCCCAGAGCCGCTCGCAGGCTTGTTTGGCTTGCGAAAACCAGGGATGCTTTTGTCCCTCAGCGGGCACCTTGTCGGCCGGGAAGGGCAATCCGCCAGAGCCTTCGTGGACGTCTGGTTCGCGGACCAGCATTTCAGCCAATTCAGGCGGCGTAGCCTCACAGCAGATACTGAAGCTCTGGAAAGCACGGACCCCTCCTGCTGACATACTTAATGCCATATACAATAAGAGTGTAGCGCTGGATAATAGTTAATATAAACCTATTAACTCAATAATGGTGATGAAAAGTGAATCAAAATAATACATAACCCAAAAAGTGATAAATAGTCCATAAACGCATAACACATTCCTTATAAACGTGAAGTGAAAGTTCATAAAGTGAAAATCCAGTGAGATTTGCAGTATATAGGCAAGGATGTAGTCATCCACTAGCACTCCCCGCCACCCAGAGTAGAAATGGAGGCTTACCAAAAAGCCTGTGACCGCCCTTGTTCAGGGGGGGGTCAAACGAGGCTCAGTAGAGTGAAGATCCTTACTGGAGTGTTGGGAACTCCTTCTGCGACCGATCAGCCAGCAGATGATGAATCCGTGATCACAGGTTCACCACCAGGAAGCAATCCAACCACTTCAGTAGATATCTCATTCCACGGGTGTAGTAACAGGTATCCGGTGGGTAAAAAGGGGAAAAACAAAAAAAGACATCCGATAGTGTAGAGCAGGGATATGCAATTAGCGGACCTCCAGCTGTTGCAGAACTACAATTCCCATGAGGAATAGCAAGACTCTGACAGCCACAAGCATGACACTCAGAGGCAGAGGCATGATGGGACTTGTAGTTTTGCAACAGCTGGAGGTCCGCTAATTGCATATCACTGGTGTAGAGGTTCCAGCAATGTCTTTATTAAAAAATGCCAGATCCAAAAAAGGTAGGACCAAGATACTAAGATACTTAAAAAGATTCCTTGCAAGAATTTAAAACAGCTCTGGTGCGTATCAAAATACTTGCGCAGTGCGTGTACGTGACGACCCTACACCCGTTTCGTCACAACTGACGTCATCAGGGGCACCAGAGCTGATCGGTCGCAGAAGGAGTTCCCAACGCTCCAGTGAGGATCTTTACTCTACTGAGCCTTGTTTGACCCCCCTGAACAAGAGCGGTCGCAGGCTTTTTGGTAAGCCACCATTTCTACTCAGGGTGGTGGGTAGTACTACTGGAGGACTACATCCTTGCCTATATACTGCAAATCTCACTGGATTTTCACTTTATGAACTTTCACATTTATAAAGGAATGTGTTACGCTTTATGGACTATTTATCACTTTTTGCATTATGTATTATTTTGATTCACTTTTTATCACCATTCTTGAGTTAATAGGTTTATATTAACTATTATCCAGCGCTACACTCTTATTGTATATTTCTTGTTGTGCCCCATATCAGGGTTATAGTGTTTTAGCTGCAGGATATCTGTCACAGATTTTTTTCAATTCACTTTTTTACAACTCATCACTTTTATTTAGCACCTAGCGCAATATTTTTTCTTTATATACTTAAGGCCATGCACCAACAGGTCTGCTAGTTCCACGCAGGCCGGGGAAGCCTGTTGCTTTTTCAACTCACGGTGCAGCAAATTTTGCCCATTCGTTAAGTGTCAGTGACACCAGGGCTGTGGCCAACATTGGCCGCAATGCTGACCCCATTACCGCGAACATGGACCGGGCCACCGCCTCAGCCCTCCTGTCTGCAGGGTCCTTAAAAGCAGGGGTCTTCTCCACCGGAAACATGGTATCTTATTTAAACTAGATACCGGGGGGCCCACAATCGGGGGAGATGTCCATTTTTCAGGAAACTCTCCTCAAAAGGGATAACAGACTGCCATGCGTTTTGAGCTTTGGCCGTTCCCATTCTTTGTATATAAACTTATCAAAATAAGTTAGGTAGGGAAACACCCTAGCGGTGCGGGCCGTCTTGTGGGACCCAGAAGGGACCGACACCTCAGTAGATGCCCTCGCCGTATACTCCATTTTTTTGGGGATCCCACACCCAGTGATAAGTGCTCCAACAAGCGCCTTCCTGCGCTGACCCAGACACAGAGTCATCCACACTGTCCGAATGGTCCCGGTCCGCATCTCTGACACGTCAGAACAGGGGCCGTTTGCCACAGCAAGGCCAGAGTCTGAATCAGAGCATTCCCCAGAGGACGGTGGGGGGAGGGGGGGGGGGGGGTGTTCTTTACCCCCTTTTCCCCTGCAAACCGCCTCCACCCTGGCAACAAGGACTCCAGGACCGCCGCAAAGCGTCCATAGGCACCGCAGGTGCAGGGGAACCGGTTGCCACCACAGGGATGTCTGGGGAAAAAGCGTCAGCTTCTGACGCCATGCTGACCTACACTCACCTGACACCCTTCTGGGACAAAGTCAGGGCGCACAAACGTCCACCCTCCTAGCTGCTACCAACCGAGGGACCCCCCGCAGGACTCACCACCCTGACCCAGGCACAGCGCTGCCGTCCGCTCTCCCGTCAGTCCCGAGGTGTTCTGTGCAGTTTTGCACCGTTCAGAAGGAACATTCCCAGCACTAGAGGCAAAAACCATGCGGGAGCTACAAGAAAATGGCCGCCGGCCGCCTCAGCAAAACGAGCGCGAGCTACAAGGAAATGGACGCCTCAGCAAAACACAAGCGCGGGCTACAAAAAAATGGCCGCCGGGCTCCACCAAAATGGCCTCCGGCCTTCTGAGGTAAAGAGAACTTCACACATGGACATACTATGACAACCCCTATGGAGAGCGGACCACCCAAACCCAGCGCAGCCCCCAGCCAGGACTCTGAGCCCCCCCCAGGAGGACCCCCGGTCAGATACACCGCAGGCCCAGCACCCACAGGCATGGGGAGGAGGGAAAGGACAGGGTGACAAGAAAGGGAGAGTGAGAGACCCCCTAGTCGACCTCCCCAGGAATGCCCAGCTGTTCCATCCTGCCGAAACAGGTGGAACCCTACTTACATGTACTGCAGGGACTGCTGGACGCATTCCAGGCAGACCCATCACCCGAGCGGTACGGGGTGGCTGTCGGCCTCGGCACACTGACTCGGACAGCAGTAGCCCGGTCATATGTGTGCCCCGGAGCATATAGCTTACCGGCCACCCCTGGAGCAACGGGGCATGTCGTGGCCGACCCAGCGCATAGCTAAAGGCCTGCTCTCGCTCGATGGCCGGGCTGGGGAGACTACCAGAATTTATATTATCCAGCCTGTCACCCAGCCGGCTGTTGATAGTAGATCTCAGGATCAAAAAAGTAGAAAAAAGCAAAAAATCTCCAGGACCAATGGTCCCCACAGGGAGCCAGGTCCTTCTACACTAGGCAGAAAAAAACAGCTGCTGGATGCAGTGTGAGGGGTTATAGCCAGTAGGACCACCCTCTGGGCGGTACTGTGCAGCTTTGTTTTTACATGTTTTTACATGTTCTGCCTAGTCCTCTCCTGAAGGTGGCGATATATCCCTAAGGTCAAGATTAAAAGGAGCTGTGTCCGTCAATGAACGAAAGAGAAAGAATGATACCAAGACGATACCTAAACCCACAGGCATCATTCTGGTATAACCAAAGTCCAGCAACATACCAGTACGTTGCTGGTCCTTGTTGGGCATATATTGTAATCTTTTTTTCATGCAGCCTGTCGGCTGAACGAAAAAAAGATTGATCGGTGGGTATGCCCACCATTAGAATACCTCCCTTCATCAACCCACTTCTAATGATGGGCATACATGCACGATTTATATATGCCGAAGCATGGGGGCATCCTCCCGCAAAAGTTAAGAGCAAATCGCTCCTCCGCCCCTGCTGCCCCCATGCTTCAGCATATACGTTTTTTTTTTTTTTTTTTTTAACTATGGTGGTGAAATCACCTCCTACAGCACTGGCGTCACGGCTTTATGCATCGTGGGAGCAAACGCTATTGCTGTCAAGATAAATAAATCCGCGCTGCAGCTGAATGGCGTACCTGAAAACAAAAAAATTGTAAACAATAAAACACAGTAAACAGTACAGTATAAAAAAAATGACACCTAAAAAGCAAATATGATAAAACATAACAATAAAACATTGCAGAATAGAATACAGTAAAAAAGAGAACAAGAACAAGAGAGAATAGAGAGGGAGAGAATAAAACAGCACTTATTTTTGTTTTTTTTAATTTTATTTTTGTGGGGTTTTTTTACTTATTTTTTTACAATTTTTTGTAACTAACTGTTCGGTTCCAGATTTGGGTCTCTCAAAATGCGATGGCATCTTGGGAGACCCTGTGTAAGAGTGTTCTAGTCTGTGAAATGCTGTACCCTACGCTAAAACTGCACTAGTGTGTGGTAGCGTTCAAAACATTTACCAATGCAAAGACAAGGATTGTCAGGACAGCGTGGACAATAATAAACGGGTGTCACGCCTATATCCGCGCTTTCTACAGACACATTTTCTTTGGGGGGCTCGTTGAGTAGGGGAACTAGGGAGGAGATACGGAAAATCCCTCTCATGCAGCCGGCTTACTGCATTTGGCTGGGGATGGTGAGGTGCAGCACCGCCTGGATACAGGAGGGCTCGGACAATATCTCCCTGGAATTTAAGGAAAGATCCAGTCCGTCCTGAAGCTCTGTCTAGCACAAAAGCATTCAGCAAAGCCAATTGAAATAAATATACAGACACTTTTTTGTACCAGCGTCTGGCCTTATGGGCAACTAGGTACGGCGCCAACAACTGGTCGTTGAGGTCCACCCCTCCCATATTTTGGTTATATTCGTGGACACAGAGGGGTTTCTCCACAACACCAGTCGCCGTACGAATTTGGACTGTCGTGTCAGTGTGAAGGGAGGAAAGAACGAAAACATTCTTATTATCCCTCCACTTCATAGCGATCAAATTATTACACCTTGAGCAGGCTCTCTCCCCCAGCCCAAGATGGGAATCTACAAGCCTCTGGGGTAAGTCCCGGCGATTAGGTCGCACGTTGCCACATGCACCAATTTGATGATCAAACAAGCGACTAAAAAGTGGCACGCTCGTGTAATAATTGTCCACATACAAATGTTACCCCTTTCCGAATAAGGGTGACACCAAGTTCCAAACTATCTTGCCAGCGCTCCCTATGTAATCTGGGCAGTTCTCTGGCTCTACGTGTATGTCTTTTCCCTCGTAAACCATAAAACTACATGTATAGCCTATGGCCCTGTCACAGAGCTTATACATATTGACCCTATATCTGGCATGCTTGCTGGGAAGGTACCGTTTGAAAGACAAGCGGACAGAAAATTTAATGAGGAACTCGTCAACGCAGACAACTTGATGGGGAGTATAAAAGGCTGCAAAAAACATTAGTTGAAGTGGTTAACGAGGGGCCCGAATTTTGTAGAGCCGATCGAATTCAGGGTCTCCACGAGGACGACAAAGTTCATTGTTGTTGAAATGCATGAACAGCAAGATCTGCTCATATCGTGCCCTGGCCAAGGAGGCAGAGAACACGGGCAAATGGCAAACTGGGTCAATGGACCAATATAACCGCAGCTCACTCAAATTTAACTATGCCCATATCGAGGGATAGGCCCAGAAAGGTCTTAAATTCGGAAACCGTAATTGGTTTCCATTGTCTGGCAAGGGAGGACTGGGGATTAGTGCCGATGTATTGACCAGCATACAAATTAGTTTGGTCCACAATAGATCTATAGAGATCTTCCGTGAAATACAGCGAATAAAAATCAAGTGCCGTAAAATCAACCATTTCCACCTGAATTCCGGGTTGGCCAGTGAATGGGGGAAGTACGGGTGCTGCAGAAGTGGTGGGCTCCCAATTAGGATTGTCAAATTCTGCAGGAAGGACACTATGGGCACGATGGGACTGTCTTAGTCTTCTTGGTGACAGCGGGACACTACTTGTGCTTGCCACCTCGCCAGCTTGAACTGCACTTATGGGACTTGCCACTTCACCAAGTGATACTGCAGTGCTGGATGTACGTCCAGGGTGTACTAGGTCGCTGGTGCTTGCCAGCTCACCAGAAAGATGAGTGGCACTAGTACTTCTCTGCTCCATACGACAGCCCTGCGGTTCTTGCACGTCAACAACAGCAGAAGAATGGGGTCAGGTACGCCTGACCTTGGCAGGGACCTCAACTTCGTCGTCAGTGCTATCTGTCATGTAGCCGCTGTCATCTACAGGATCGTATTCTGAGCCTGAATCTGACAATGAGTGACTTCCTCTTCACTATCAGGTACGCCCCATATGCCTGCCCATGCCATTCTGTCAAAGTATATCGACGTGCGGCGCTCGGCAAGTGGTTAAAGACTAAATCTTTTTCTGACACTTCTCGGTTCTCAGTCCAGAGGCGGCAGGGGACAGACGTAGCATTGGAACGATGCTGCATCCACCTAGGCAAGTATTATTACGGAAAAAAAAAAAACAATAAACACACTTCTCTTTTAAAGACTAAGCCTTTTTCTGACACTTGTTGCTTACAAGTAAAAACCTGTATTTTTGCTAGAAAATTCCTTAGTGTGTGTGTGTGTGTGTGTGTGTATATATATATATTTTTTAACAGAGACCCTAGAGAATAAAATAGCAGTTGTGGCAATATTTTAGGTCACACTGTATTTGTACACATTTATAGGTAATGTTGATCCACAGAAAATCCGATTGCCTCTCGGGGATAAGGACGGAATTTTTTCCCCTGCTGTAGCAAATTTGAGCATGCTTTGCTGGGGTTTTTCACCTTCCTCTGGATCAACTGTGGGTATAGGTTTGTGTATGGGATTGTATTTTTTTTCTTGGTTGAACTTGGACTTGTGTCTTTTTTCAACCTAACTATATTTGAGCAGCGGTCTTTCAAACGCAATATTTTCGGAAAAAATACACTTTAACCGCTTAAGGACCAGCGTATGACTATGTAAGTCGGCACAATGGCACGGCTGGGCAGATGGACGTACCTGTACGTCCCCTTTAAGATGCGGGATTGTGGGCGCGCGCCGCAAGCTCCGTGAGTCCGACCGCGGGCATACCTGCGATCGTCTCATGGAGAGGAAGAACGGGGAAATGCTAATGTAAACTGCTAATGTAAACAAGCATTTCCCCATTCTTCCTAGTGACAGGACACTGATCACCGCTCTTTGTAATCGAGAGCGGTGATCAGTGTCGTGTCACACATAGACCATCCCCCTTACAGTTAGAAGCACTCCCTAGGACACACTTAACCCCTGCAGTGCCACCTAGTGGTTAACCCGTTCACTGCCAGTGTCATTTTTACAGTAATCAGTGCATTTTTATAGCACTGATCGCTGTAAAAATGACAATGGTCCCAAAATGGTGTCAAAAGTGTCCGATGTGTCCGCCATGTCGTCGCAGTCACAATAATAAATAAAAATAATAATAATAAAAATAAATAAAAATAAAAATCGCTGATCGCCGCCATAACTAGTAAAAAATAAATAAAAAATTATTAAAAATGCCATAAAACAGTCCATTATGTAGAAGCTATAACTTTTGCGCAAACCAATCAAACGCTTATTGCGATTTTTTTTTACCAAAAATATGTAGAAGAATACGTATCGAACTAAACTGTGGAAAAAAAATGTTTTCTTTATATATTTTTTGGGGATATTTAGTATAGCAAATAATATAGAATTATTTTTAAAATTTACGCTCTTTGTTTATAGCGCAAAAAATAAAAACCGCAAAGGTGATCAAATGCCACCAAAAGAAAGCTCTATTTGTGGGAAAAAAGACGTTTGTTTGGGAGCCACGTCGCACGACCGCGTAATTGTCAGTTAAAGCGACGTAGTGCCGAATCGCAAAAAGTGGCCTGGTCTTTGACCACCAAAATGGTCCGGAGCTGAAGCGGTTAAAGGAGTTTCCAAAACACCACTCCCTAAAGCAGGGATATGCAATTAGCGGCCCACCAGCTGTTGCCAAACTACAAGTCCCATGAGGCATAGCGAGACTAACAGCATCCAGCATGACACCCAGAGGCATGATGGGACTTGTAGTTTGGTAACAGCTGGAGGTCCGCTAATTGCATATCCCTGCCCTAAAGCAACCCCAAACTTTTTGGTAGATTCGGCACATCTCCTCCTTCCCGCTATTGAGGAGGGTGTTCTTCAGAAAGGCCCTTGGTCTTTAGTACTTCCTCTTCAGTAGCCAGGCCGCTAAGTTCCGGTGTACCTGGGGACAGAGGACTGGGCCCTGTGAAAGGAGATCCTCTCAAAGTGGAAGGAACCAGGGGGGTTCCACTGCTATCTGCTTGAGGATCAAGAATCAAGCTCTTTTGGGCCAGTGTGGAGCCACTAAGATTAGAGAGGCGTTTTCTAACTGAAATTTTCTCAGCACAGCCAGAAGCAGAACCGGGTGTTGGAAGGCGTAGCATCTCTTGAAGTGCCAGCTCTGCGTTAACACATCTACCCCTAGAACGTTTTCCCATCTGTTTAGTGAGAGAAAACAGGGGGTCTTTGCGCTGCCCCTTGAAGCAAATAGGTCCACCTCTGGGCCCCCCCCCCATCTCCTGGCTATAAGGTCGAAGACTTCCTGGTTGAAGACCCAATCGCCCTCTCTCAGCTGAGGAAGTCCGCCACTACGTTCTCTTCCCCCTTTAGAAATACTGCTGATAGGGAAAGTGTGTTGGCTTCTACCCAGCTCAGGACCTCTGCTGCTAGGCCCACAAGCCTCCTCCGCTCCTCGTTCCACCCTGCTCGTTTATATAAGCAGCGACCGAGGAGTTGTCTGATCGCACCTGGATATGTTGGCCCTGAAGTTCCCCTCTGAAAGCTGTGAGTCTCAACCCGACCGCTTTTATAGTTCTTTCCAGTTGAATGACCTCATGAGTTCCTCTTTCTTCCAAGTGCCCTGTGCCAGCCGAGATCCCAAGTGTGCTTCCCAGTCTCTGCCGCTTGCGTCTGTAGTAATCACCCTGAAAACTGGAATGAGCCACAGACGCCCCTGTGACAGATTTATCAGCTTCCTCCACCACTAGAGGGATCTCTTTACCCGAGGAGGAACTGATAGTAAGGTGTCTAACGACTCCTGGCTGTGATCCCACACTTTTAGAACAAATGCCTGCAGGGGACGGAAATGTAGGCCTGCCCATTGGACCGCTGGGATGGCAGAGGTCAATAACCCCAGGGTTGACATTGCTGCTCTTATTGAGACCTGCTGGTTGTTTTGGAGAGATGCTAATGCTCTGTCTACCTTCAGTATTTTCTCTGCTGGGAGAAAGACTCCGCTGGGTAGATTCCAGCAGGTACCCCAGTTAGGCAATTCGCTGAGCCTGAATCAAGCTGGACTTTTCCAGATTCAGCCGCCACCCCAGCACTGTCAGGGTTTCCTTTGTTAGTTCCAGATCCCTGATTAGCTGATCTGGAGATACTGCAAAGAGGAGTAAGTCGTCCAGATAAGCGATAATTGAGACTCCCCTGAGTCGCAGAAAGGCCATGGCTTCTGCCATAATCTTTATAAATATTCGGGGTGACGAGATAGGCTGAATGGCAGTGCTTGAAACTGCAGATGAATAGTTTCCCCCTCTACATTTACTGCAAGGCGCAGGAACTTCTGAAAAGTTTCTGCAATAGGGACGTGGAGGTAGGCGTCCTTCAGATCCAAGGACACTATATAACAGTTCTGGGGTAGTAACGTCCTGACTGTGAATATAGATTCCATACGGAACCTTTTGTAGGCAAATCAATTGGTTCAGGGGTTTCAGGTTTAGGATCAGTCTGTAACTTCCTGAGGACTTTTTCACCACGGAAAAGTGTGAATAAAAGCAGAAGTTCAACACAAAAATCAAGATCAAAAAGCAGTCACAACACCCAGGGAGCTATTCCACACAAACGGGCGCTAGGAGATGGCATCACTTCCTTTTTATGGGCTGCTTTGATTGAAAATCGTCCACAGCTGGCAGCAGGTGGGGCTAGTGAGTCCAAGGTAATGCTTAATACTGAGAGGACATTTCCAAAAGTCTAGATCTGCTCCGTGGCACAACAGGTAAGGCTGCAGCTGTGGGACCAGGAAGATCCCATTTCAAATTCACCCAGGTACATGACAGGGCCCCCTCCCCAGTGGACCCCTCCGGGGGCCTAGCGGGGCTTAGTGGGAAAGGAGGCATGGAAGTCTCTAATAAGAGAAGGGGCATGCAGATCTTTGGCTGGAACCCAGGAACGGTCTGTGACAGGATATCCCTTCCAACACAGGATGAATCCGGAGAGGAGGAGAGTAGGAGGAGGGTAATTTCAACCGATAGGAGACTGGCCCGACTCGAGCAATAATTCTGTAAGGACCAATGATTCGAGGGCCCAATTTGGTAGAAGGTTGTTTCAGTCTCACATATTTGGTTGATAGCCAAACTCTGTCCCCCACCACATATGGAGGTATATGGCGTCTTCGTTTGTTCGAAAAAAGTGCATACTTGCCTGCTGACTTCCGTAGTAATAAGCAAACCTTTTCCCAATGTAGCAGAATATTTTTCACCCGCTCATCTGCTGCTGGTACACCAGAAGAAGGCTGAAGTAGGGGAAAAGTCTGAGGGTGATAGCCTAGGGCTGCGTAGAATGGTGTGGCATGAAGAGCACTGTGTCAATGGGAATTAATGGCGAACTCAGCTAAAGGCAAATACTCAGACCAGTTGGAGTGTAAGGCATTGACATAATGTCGAAGATAGGTTTCTAGGGTCTGGTTCATGCGTTCGGTTTCGACCAACTGTTTGAGGGTGATGTGAGGTAGAGAGTGAAAGCGTTACTCCCAGTTTCTTGCAGAACGCTCTCCAGAATCGGGAAACAAACTGGCATCTGCGGTCTGAGATGACATTGGTAGGTATGCCATGATATCTCACAATATGGGAAAGGAAGAGAGTAGACAGTGCTTCCGCTGTAGGTAATCCCGGGAGCGGCACAAAATTAGACATTTTGGAAAAGCGATCCACTATGACCCATATAGCAGTCATGCCCTCGGACTTGGGTAAGTCTGTAATGAAGTCCATAGTCAAATGGGTCCAAGGCTGACGAGGTGCCGAAAGTGGTAACAGTCCAGTAGGCAATGTACGGGGTACTTTATTAGCAGCACAAGTTGGACAGGCAGCCACATAGCCAGTAACATCCCTTTTCATATGAGGCCACCAGACATGACGCTGCAAGGTCTTAAGAGTGATGGTGACACCAGGATGACCATATAACACACCATCATGTGCCCAGAGGAGTACGGGTTTTCTGAGGCTAGGGGCTACGAACAGGCGACCTGGTGGTATCTTCAAGCCTTGGGGGACACGATTCTGGGTTTCTTGTAACTGGGAAAGAGCCGTAGAGATCTGTGCGACAATTTTGTGAGGTGGGATTATATACTGCTCGGTAGGTTGGTCTTCTTCAGAGGTAGCGAACTGTCTGGAAAGGGCATCGGCTTCCTTGTTTTTATGCCCAGGAACATAAGAAAGAACAAAATTAAAAAACGGGAGAAAAACAGAGCCCATCGAGCCTGACGTGAGTTCAAATGTCTTGCAGGCTGAAGATACAGTAGGTTTTTATGGTCAGTGAGGATAGAAAAAGGTTTGGGAGCCCCTTCCAGAAGATGTCGCCATTCAGACAATGCCAATTTGATGGCCAGTAGTTCTCGATTCCCAACATCGTAATTCATCTCCGCTGGAGAAAACTTTCTAGAAAAAAAATGCTACTGGATGGATTCTACCGGACTTAGGCTGTCTCTGGGAGAGCACGGCACCTGCTCCTACCTCAGAGGCATCAACCTCAACTATGTACTGGAGATCGGGATGTGGATGCTGAAGAATTGGAGCTTTGCTAAACATGTCTTTTAATTGCTGGAAAGCCGATTCTGCTTCTGAGGACCATACCTTGCAATTTGTACCTTTCTTAGTCATAGCAGTAAGGGGGGCCGCAATGGAGGCAAAACCTTTGATGAAGCATCTGTAGTAATTCGCGAACTCTAGAAAGCTTTGGAGCCCTCTTAAAGTGGTCGGTTGGGGATATTGCAAGACAGCGGAAAGTTTTTGAGGGTCCATTTGGAAACTGACAGCACTTATAATGTATCCAAGGAAAGGAATACGGCTTTGATGGAAACTGCATTTCTCAATCTTCGCGTAAAGATGGTTTTCTCTCAGTCGTTGCAATACCCGCTTTACATGCGAGATGTGCTCTAGATGAGTCTTGGAAAAGATTAAAATGTCGTCCAAGTAGATGATCACAAAACTGTTGCTGAAATCATGAAAAATGTCATTCATGAAACGTTGGAAGACAGCAGGGGCGTTACACAACCCAAATGGCATAACCAGATATTCAAAATGTCCATTACGAGTGTTGAATGCTGTCTTCCACTCGTCCCCATCTTTAATTCAAATCAGATTATAAGCCCCTCGTAAGTCTGGCTTGGAGAAGATAACAGCCCCCTTAAGTACATCAAACAGTTCAAGAATGAGAGGCAAAGGGTAGGAGTCTTTAACGGTGATTTGATTTAACCCTCAATAGTCTATGCATGGTCGAAGACCCCCCATCTTTTTTTTCAACAAAGAAAAAACCTGCCTCTACTGGAGAAGAAGAGGGTCAGATAAAACCTCTTTCCAAGTTGTCTTTTACATATTCCTCCATGGATTTTTGTTCAGGCAAAGACAGGTCCTTCCTTTGGGAAGAGGTGGTCCAGGAATCAATTTAATTGCAGTCAAAAGAACGATGTGGAGGTAAAACCTCTGCCTTTTGCTTGCAAAATACATCTGCAAACGCATGGTATTCATGAGGCAAGGTAGGTGGGACGGCCACGGAAGCCAACATACAAGCAGAAAGTCTTTTGGGGTGAGACAGTTTGAATGACAGAACGACCCCCAAGGTTAGTTCTCCATTTTCCCAATCAAAAGAAGGGTTATGTTGTTGTAACCATGGGTAACCAAGGATAACGGGCAGAAGTGGAGAATCAATAAGAGACAAGACAACTTCCCATTTGAGGAGTACGCCTACCTGAAGGGTTTTTGTCATAGTCTCAAATTTTACAATGCCATCTCCCAAGGGTTGTCCATTCACGGTGGTAATGTTCAGGGGTCTAGATTTTGGAACAAATGGGATATTATTTTTTTTTAGCAAAAAAGTGTAGTCCAAGAATATGCCAGCAGCTCCAGAATCCACAAAAGCCTCACAGGAGACAAGTTTAGAGGGTAAATGGATAATTGCAAAAATGGTAATCTTGGTCTTGGTGGATATACCGGTAAGGTCTAAGCCAGCTCCTCCAACACTGGTTAGACCCTGCCTTTTACTGGACGGGAAGGGCAGACAGATAATAAAATGTCCTTTAAAGGGGTTGTAAAGGTTCGTTTTTTATTTTCTAAATAGGTTCCTTTAAGCTAGTGCATTGGTGGTTCACTTACCTTTTCCTTAGCTTTCCCTTCTAAATATTTTTTTCCTTGTTTTCTTTGTCTGAATTTCTCACTTCCTGTTCCTCCTCAGTAATCTGTTCAGTAAGCTGTTCTGGCTGACTCCACACCACTCGGATGATGGTGTGAAGTTTAGTGAGGAGAAACAGGAAGTGAGAAATTCAGACAAAGAAAAAAAACATTTAGAAGGTAAATCAAAGGAAAAAGGTAAGTGAACCAACAATGCACTAGCTTAAAGGAACCTATTTAGAAAATAAAAAACGAACCTTTACAACCCCTTTAAGTCCACAGTATAGGCATAGGCCCAATGCACGCCTCCTTTGTTTCTCAGACTCAGTTAGGTGGAGACGGCTTACATCCATGGGTTCCACAGGTGCCTGGGGTTCAACCGAGATTTCAGGTTCTGGCTGAGGTGGTGCTTGGAAGTTAGGGGCCAAAACGGTAAACTGGCCTACTTGCGAGTTCCAAGTTTCTCTTGGCACCTTTCATGATGCCGGACATCCAGACGAACACAGAGCTCTATGAATTTCTCTAGGTCTTCTGGGGAATCCTTATAGACTAATTCGTCTTTGATGCGATCTGCAAGACCTTTTCGGAAGGCTGCACGTAATGCCCTCGAGTCCCAAATAGTCTCAGCAGCAAGGGTACGAAACTCAATAGCATATTGTGCCACAGACCTGGTGCCTTGTTGCATGTCCAAGAGTGAGTACTCAGCTGCAGAAGCTCTATCTGGCTTGTCCAATACAGTCTGGAGAGAAGCCAGAAATTTGTCAGCGTCTTGCAGCACAGGATCATTGCGTTCCAGATAAGGAGAGACCCAGGCCAGAGCCTTCCCCTTCAACAAGAAAATTACAAAAGTCACTTTGGCAGACGAAGTGCTAAAGGTCCCAGGGTTGTTGCGGAAATGCAAACGACAAACATTTAAAAAGCCTCTGCAGTCCTCAGTATCACCACCAAATTTGTCAGGCAAGGGAAGTTTGGGTGGTATAGAAGATAGGGCTGGGAAAAAAATCGATTTTAATCTTGAATCGAGTTTTGAGTTCAAATCGATTCAGATTTGAAGAAAATCGATTTTTTTTTTCCTTCAAAGTTTCCGTAGCAGGGCTGCAGGGGGCGTATCCGGAATGGCACTGGGCGGCATTACCCCAATTACATCTACTCGCCGCCGCGAGTAGATGTAATGTAACACTAAACTACCCCCAAGCCGCCGTCTGCCTACCTGATCAGCGTGACATACAGACAGACGGCGGCCATTGCAGTGTTCAAAAGCCACGCTTCCAGAGTCCTCGTCGTCTGTGATAAGCGAAACACTTAATTTCACAGCAGGCAGTGTTCAGCCTGTCACGGACATCCTCTCATCCTCGTCTGTGTTATGTGGATGAGCGGATGTCCGTGATAGGGCGGAACACTGAATGCTGGGAAATTGAGAGTTTTCCGCCTATCACAGACGAGGAGGAGGCGCGGCTTTTGAATACTGGAATAGCCGCCGGTGTAGCAGTAAAATCCGTATCCCATGAAAATCTGCATCAGGTACGGGCACAGTGATTGAAGCATGGGCACAGTGAGGCACAGTTCAATTCAACTAAGAGTAACCTCAAGATTTTTTGTTGTTTTATTAGCTAAATCCAAATACAGTATTAATCCTTTGGATGTTTAACAATCTTTGTTGCTCACTGACTTTGCAGTTAGAGAAAGGGTTTGCCTTTGCAATTTTGTTTGTTGATGCACTTTAATTAATATAATAAAAAAAAACGAATCAAAATCGATTTTTTTTTTTGGGGGGGGGGGGGGGGGAATCGCCCAGCCCTAATAGAAGAGGCATGTTGGATCGTAGCAGGAGTAGGATCTGGAGTCTGGACCGTTGCAGAGGAAGCAGGCAAACAAGATTTAAGCATAGTACAAAGTTCATCTAACTTGGCGTCCAGGGAAGAAAGATGCTGTTCATGAGCTCCAATCAATTGTCCCTGACGTGAAATCGCCTTAACAATCTCAGCAGGGTCCACTGTCATTGTAGCCCGTTTGTAATGTAAAGGTACCTGTGGATAGGTAGTGTCCGAAGTGGAACTTGTGTGCTGAGGATTCAGGCGAAAACGTAGTCAGGCAGATTAGGTTGGCAACAGATCAGGCAAAACGGTACACGATCGATATCCAGAGAGTGGTCAGGCAGGCAAAGGTCATACACGAGCGGTGAAGTACAAAATCAGCAGGCTAGAGAGTAGTCAGGAATTCAGGCAGAAGTTCAACACAAAAATCAAGATCAAAAAGCAGTCAACACCCAGGGAGCTATTCCACACAAAACGGGCGCTGAGAGATAGCATCACTTCCTTTTTATGGGCTGCTTTGATTGAAAATCGCCCACAGCTGGCAGCAGGTGGGGCTAGTGAGTCCAAAGTAATGCTTAATCCTGTAAGGACATTTCCAAAAGTCTAGATCTGCTCCGTGGCACAACAGCTGTGGGACCAGGAAGATCCCGGTTCAAATACACTCAGGTACATGACAATGCCGCATAATTTAACCTTAGAAGCATTGTCGCCTGGCCATGTTTTGAGCCAGAGGGCCCTTCTGGCCGAGTTGGCTAGTGCTGCGGTTCTGGCCGACATGCGAACCGACTCTGCAAATGCATTCGCTATATATGCTACCCATCGCATAGTAGTCGGAAATTATGACAAAATGGCCGTACCTGCCTTGATATGAGCCTGTATCTGGGTAACCCAGTGCTCCAGGTTGCGAGACACCACTGTGACCGCCATCTCTGGTTTCAAATTACCTAAAGTTGATTCCCAGGTCTTCTTCAGAAGGGAATCTATTCTCTTGTCCATAATGTCTGCCAGAGCCCCCATATCCTCGAAGGCCAGATCCGTGTGTCTGGAGACCTGAGAGAAGGTTGCGTCCAGTTTGGGGTTTTTGTTCCAGACCAACACTGGGTCCTCTGAAAACGGGAACCTTTTTTTTCCCCCAATGATATGAAAAAAAAAAAAAAAAAAAAAAAAGTTTCCGCTCAGGATCCTGCCTTTTTTACTGTCTAACGGGACCTCGTGAACTGGGAACACTTTCTTTTTCTGTTCCCCCAAGCCCTTATACATCTGGTCGTGGAAAGTCCAGAGTTTCTTGTCCGCCTGAATACCAAGGGTGGTATAGACTGCCCCTAAGAGGTCCTCTACCTCGTCTAGGAACAGTTTGTATCTTGAGGGTTTCCTGGACTCCCCGTCCCGGTACTCTCCCTCCGCTTCCTCCTGAGAACCGGAGGTGGCACTATCTGGCTCCTCCCTAGCCTCCTCTCTGGAGGCCCCTGTAGTCTCCTCTACCGTAGCAGTGGCAACTGGCTGGGAAGATGCAGAGCCCTGTGCAAGTGGAGGGGTTGTACTCTGATGCAGGTGAAGGATTAGCTGGAAATTGTAAACTTTCAAACATGGATTTAAAAAAAAGGACTGAAAGGTTGAGGATAACTCCTTAACCGATGCCGCAAACCCGGCCTCCTGCTCTGATGCCTTTTCTCTAAGCAGCGCATCAATACAATCTTTACACAACACCTTTTTCTAAGACTCCCCTAGGGTGTCCCTACAAGAGGCGCACGGTGTGTTTTTTTTTTTTTCAGTAGCTTTCTGAAATGCATGCAAAGACACACATAAATATCACAGTAGAACATCACACAAGACATACAACCCTGGGGAGTACACTAGCCCCTTTTACAAATAAGGCACTAGCCCCCCCCCTTTGACCACCTAGAGTGGTTCCCCCCACTACAGAAACCATTGTGGAGGAGGGAAATCCTAGATAAAGAGGACCCTTCCCCAGGGTGCTCTTACCTTCGGGTGGCTGGAGCTGGCATCGCTGTGCGCTGTCTGAGCGTCTGCTTCCGACATGACCTGTGGTGGTGGTGCTGCCTATGGAGTCTTCACACTTCCTGTGCTGTGTTTCCGACTGCTCTCCAGCCTCTGCCCGGCCCCCCCCCCCCCCATCAGCCCCACGACCCGCATGTCGTCACCCGCCGTCCGGCATGCCTGGTTCCAATCTGCGGCCTGCACCGTGTACAGGGGGAATGGAGATGCCTCCCTGCTACAACCTTGTGGCTGTGATAGCTGGCCCTCCGGTCTTCCACCTGCACTCAGTGAAGCTGAGGAAGCAAGCCATGTGGCCGCTACCTCCTTTACAGGGCTTCAGAATAGCCCCCAGTCTCCCTGACTGTTTTAGGCCTGGTTCCAGTACAGTGTCTCCCCACCAGAGGAAACACAAATAACTGAGGTCTGGCAGGGGGAGGTGGAAATTTATGGGCTGGCGCAGTGTTTCCGAAGGAAGGGGAGGAGCCAAGGTCTCTCATTGTGGCTGTCCTGAATGACGGGGAGGGAAAAGGACATACATTTCATTTGATACAGCGTTGCATGACCACGGAATTGCCAGTTACAGTAACAGTGCCGTATGGCAAAAAATGGCCTGCTCATGAAGGGGTAAATCTTCCAGGGGTCAAATGGTTAAATAAAATAAGAATAATTAAAAAAAAAAAAAATTAGAGCACTACCGTGCAAATGCAATCAATCACACACACACATAGGTCTCGCACCCGTACATGAGAACAATATTTCTGACGCCATAGCTCATTGTTCAACTTCAACCACTTAAGGACCGGAAGATTTGCCCCCTTAATGACCAGACCATTTTTTCGATACTGCACTGCGTCGTCGCTTTAACTGACAATTGCACGGACGTGCGACGTAACCAAACAAAATTGATGTCCTATTTTCCCCACAAATAGAGCTTTCTTTTGGTGGTATTTGATCACCTCTGCGTTTATTTCTTGCGCTATAAAAACAAAAAAAAATAAAGGAGTGCCAATTTTGAGCTAAAAATAGCCACTGATTACTGTATAAATGTCACTGGCATGGAAGGGGTTCACACTAGGAGCGATCAAGGGGTTAAATGTGTTCATTGAGAGGTGTTGCTAACTGTATGGGGGCTGGGCTGACTGGAGGAGATCGATCGTCTGCTCCTAATCACTAGGAAAAGACGATCTCTCTCTCCTCCCCTGACAGAACAGGGATCTGTTTACACTGACAGATCCCTGTTCTGCCTGTCTCTGGCACGATCGCTAGTTGGCTCCCCCACTCATGAATGGGTGGGGTGGGTGAGCATGTCGCCAGAAGCACTCCTACAAATCGCCGTGTACAAGCCCAACGTACAATGACAGCGATTCATGCAGGGGAGCCAACTTGCCGCAGTACAACTGTGGTGGGCGGTCCGTAACTAGTTAAACTGATAACCTGGCAATAGTTGCCTATGGACAATTTTAGGCATCGTAGTTTGTCATCCATTTCACAGACGTGCACAGTTTTGAATATTGCCTTGTTTGGCAACTATTCGGCATAACATCTTTTACTTTTTACAAAAAAGTTGGTATATGGCGTTTGTGTGAAAAAAAGAAATCCAATTAAAAAGGTTCCCTCCCCCCCCCAGAGAATTTGCATTTGATAAACAGCTGCACAAATATAGTGCAACATAAAAAATTGCAACAGCCACCATTTTATTCTCCAGGGTTTCTGCTTTGACAATATAAAAACAATAATGTTCTAGCAAAAATGCAGATGTTAACATGTATAGGAAAAAACATCAACATTGTCCCAGACGGCAAGCGGTTAAAGGACAAGCAAAATTAAGATATTCATAAGTTCCTAAAAAATAATCAGTTTGCTTGAAGTCGAACACAACAATCTCTTGACAATCAAAATAAATAAATACATTTTGTAAACATGCTCAGACAACTTCTTTTTACCCAGAGGAAATCAGCTTTCTAGTAAGTGTAAGTAAACCTGTATAAACTGGCTAATATCCAAGCCGGTAGAGCTTTTCAATGATGGCATTCAGTGCTATTTATATACAACACTGAAGTTTTAGTAGATCTCTCCACGCAAGTGTGCTTGCAAAACGAACAGAGATTTGCTTAGTCATGCTGTGTCAGTACAACACAGGCAGCACAGAGTGTGAGGAGCACATGGAACCCTAGACAGCGGGAAGACTATTGGAGCTTCTGAGCAACACCTCAGGCTGGCCATACATTTATACAATTTAACTTTAGATTTACCAAAGCCATATAATATGGAGGTTGAAACCTAAACACTTTCAATTTGTATGCAATCCTTGCACTATATAGTTGAAGGTAAATGTAAAAGAAAATTGAATGAGAAAAAAAAACTGTAGAATGTATGGGCAGCCTTAGTTCACAAAGACATTGGGCTGTGATGTAACATTTACATACCACACTTCTTTATCCATTGAAACATTTCTAAAACAGAACCTCAACAGAAGTCTGCAGTCCCTGTGCACACAGGGCATTCAAAAAAACGAGCTGCAAAGCCACTACCAACGCCAGGAAAAAGCAGCTATAAAAATGCGCTTTTAGTAGCTTTTTGCATTGGCATTAAATACAAGACAGTTTTGACAAGTCCATAAGTAAAAATCTTCCTCCGGTCTTGTCTTCTCGGCCACCGCTGTCTTCTACGCCGCCGACCCGTTCCTCCTCTTCCCGTCATTATACCAGCTCCGCTCTCGGACAATTCTTATTTAGCCAAAGGGTGTGGCCATCCGGTGACGTCACCATGAGACCCCGCCCCTTGTGACGTCAAATGCGTCGGACGATGACTGGGTCGGCGGCAAAGAAAGGAACATTTGTATAGAAGTCAATGCAAGTCGCTGCCCCCCCCCCCCAAGAAGTACAGCTTTTGCGCCCGCTGCAAGCTGTGGGAGCGTGCCCGCGGGTTGGGCGGACTCTATGTCCACCAGCAACCCACGATTACCTATTACAGAGGCAGAATTGGGTTCTGCTTTTGTAGTGGATCCCCATTCTGACAGATGACATGACAGATCTACTGTTCCCAATGATCGAGAAGAGTGATCTGTCATGCCCCAGGCAGCCCATCCCCCCTACAGTTACTAGGGGACACACTAAACCCCTTGATCGACCCCTAGTGTTAACCCCTTCCCTGCCAGTGTAATTTTTACATTGATTAGTGCATTTATTTTAGCACTGATCAATGTAATAATGTCACTGGACCACAAAAAGTGTCATTTGGGGTCAGATTTGTTCGCCGCAATGTCAACGTGGAGAGGAGAGTGTGGGCGGACCTGGGGGGATGGTCTTTGGAGAAATATCAGGAGGTCCCCATATCTCTTTTTTTGAGACAGAAAGGGACTGAAGATAGTCCCTTTCTCTGTAGCACTTTACATGAATGAATGGAATCTGTATAGAGATTCCATTTATTCATAAAATGACAGTCTGATACATTGTAACACTCGCGGTTACAATGATCAGCTGTCAATGGATATAGGAGCAATGCTGCCTATATGCATTGTACTACAGGGAGGGGGGGGGGGTTGGTAGAACACGTATACCAAACAAACCCACCCGCACTGCTCCATCGCCCCCCCCCCCCGCTCCCCAGCCTGACAGATCACGAAGATCAGTGCAGGGAGAAGCTGCAGGTGGTGGGAGGGGTGCCGCCTGGAGTGGCCATGGATCGGGGGTGCGGGGGCACACATCTGGATCCCCCCCAAGCCGCATGCAGCACCTGAAGCTGGTGGGAGTGGCAGAGGAGGGATGCCGGCTAATGATGGTGGCTGCGGGGATCAGGTTTGAGGGTGGGGGGGTGAAGGGGATAGTAAAGGAGAGTGGGGGGCGGGGGGACAGTTTTAGAAGAATAGGATCAGTGGGAGGTGGAGTGGCTGTGGGCGGCAGTCACATTAGGGGTTAATAACTGATCAGCAAGTTGTAATTCGCTGATCAAAGTTATATAGATGTTCAGCAGACTTGGCCACCTGCGGGCACTTTAGGTCTTGGCAGTGAAAAAGTTAAGTTTTCAATCCCGTCTCCCCTACCTTCTTTCCTTGAGACTGTATATATTACTGAAGTCAATCTTGATAAATTTTATTCCACAGACCTATACTATTTTAGTCCATCTCTAGACACGTTCCATCTTATCAATATTTTTGAGGTCTACAGAACTAGATACAGGGATTAATTTACTAAAACTGGAGAGTGCAAAATCTGGTGCAGCTCTGCATAGAATCCAGTCACCTTCCAGACTTTGTCATAGCTCAATTGAACAACCTAAAGTTAGAAGCCGATTGGCTACCATGCATAGCTGGTCCAGATTTTGCACTCAACCTTCACAGTATTCTAAATGGGGTGTAGCTAAAGATCTATATAGGTGAATCAGCACCTCCTTCCTCCTGCTAGTGATCCCTATCACCCTGGAATTTTATTTACTTTCCCCACTGCCTGGACACATTGTGGTTGATTTACTAAAACTGGAAAGTTCCAAATTTTGGTGCAGCTCTGCCAATCGCGTCATCCGGCCCAGCCGCAAACAATGCGCATGTGCCAAAACTAGCCGGAAGACACAATGACGCCATATCCAGGGGAATAAGCTAAGGATGGCATAGAGCGCACAATAGTGGAGGTCAACCGAGGGGAGTGCCATCTAGCTAGTACCACCACACAACAATGCACGCAGCTGCACTATGTCAGAGGCAGATGCCACAGCATTTTGCAGCTGCATATCCACCAGCAGAAAATCCACATGCGCCAAAAAGAACCTGCCCCGCAGCCCCCGAAAAAAAAGTCCAACCAGGAGAATGGACAGCACAATAAGGAATACGTGCATTAGAGGAATAAGGACAACAATAATACAAATCGCAATAAATTTAACATATAGATGCAACGTGATAACTTGATACTCATTACCATAAATTGGACAGCAGGATCCACTTAAAAAGAACAAGACAGGTATACTTGAATAACGAATAGCCCCAAAATAAATGATGATAGGAGGGCATGGTGGAAAAAAAAGAAAAAGAAAAAAGAAAAAAGAAAAAAGAAGAAGAAAAAGAAAAAGAAAAAAGAAAAAAGAAAAAAGAAAAAAGAAAAAAAGAAAAAGAAAAAGAAAAAAGAAAAAGAAAAAAAAAAGAAGAAAAAGAAGAAGAAGAAGGTTACCTGTCCAACAGTCCCCATGATCCAATTAAATATACTTAAAGGGCCCCAGGAACACATAGGACTATAGTTGGTGGTCATGGTCTGCAGGCATAGCACTTACACATTACAGAAAGGGTTTGTACAACTGTACTTCTTTAATTCCTGGGGGTATATGTCGATAAGATGATCCAAAAGGGTTTCCCTCTGTGTTGTTTACAGTATTTGTCCCAGTTCCCACCCCTGGGATCCTGAGGATTTGCTTCAAGGAGAAATTAGACAAATGAGGTGTTGAATTTATGGTAGAGATCTAGATGTCTGCTAACTGGAGTTACCATCTTGCCGTTAGCCGAATAATATGGTCGTTTAGCCTTTGTATCGCCGAATAATATGGTCGTTTAGCCTTTGTATCGTCTTCCCTACGTAAAATGCTCCACATTTGCAGAGCATTCGATATATTACCCCTAATCTATTGCAGTCAGCAAGGAAAACACGGGATGAAAGTCTCCATCAAGAAGCATGAACCAGGTACCGGTGCATATCAATGGGCTAAAACAGGGCTTGACAAATTTGCTTGGAATCTAGGAGCCAGCTAAAAAAGTTAGGAGCCAGGAACGCGCCCTGTCCCGCCGAGCTCGCGCGCAGAAGCGAACGCATACGTGAGTAGAGCCTGCATATGAAAGCGGTGTTCAAACCACACATGAGGTATCGTCGCAATCGGTAGAGCGAGAGCAATAATTCTAGCCCTAGACCTCCTCTGTAACTCAAAACATGCAACCTGCAGAATTTTTTAAACGTCGCCTATGGAGATTTTAAAGGGTAAAAGTTAGTCGCCATTCCACGAGCGGACAGAATTTTGAAGCGTGACATGTTGGGTATCAATTTACTCAGCGTAACATTATCTTTCACAATTGAAAAAAAAAATGGGCTAACTTTACTGTTGTCTTATTTTTTTATAAAAAAAAAAGGTGTATTTTTTCCCAAAAAAGTGCGCTTGTAAGACCGCTGCGCAAATACGGTGTGACAAAGTATTACAACGACCGCCATTTTATTCACTAGGGTGTTAGAATAAGGAGGGGGGGCACGGAGACACAGGATACCCCAGCTGTGCTGCCCCAGGCGCCAGGTCGCTAATTCTAGTCGCAATGGCAATCTGGCGCCCGGGGTTTGTCGAGTCCTGGGCTAAAAGGAACAGTTACCACATCTGGATATACCCTTCGGATGTCCAGTAGAAATTGGAGAGATTTAGTAATAACTACAAGCGAGTTTGTCCCATAATGATGTGGCATTATTAAATATAATTTCTGGATTATTACATTTCTTAAAAGCGGATTTCCACCCAAAAAATGCAACTTCCGCTTTTCGGAATCCTCCCCCCCTCCGGTGTCACATTTGGCACCTTCCAGGGGGGAGGAGGGAGCAGATACCTGTGTAATCCAGGTATTTGCTCCCACTCACGGGCATAGGTCTCTGCGGCTTCCAGCGCCTCCCCCCCCCCCCCCCCCCGCAGTCTTCTGGGAGACACACAAGTCCCAGAAGACAGCAGGGACCAGTGTGATTGCGCATGCGCAGTAGGGAACTAGGAAGTGAAGCCTTAAGGCTTCACTTCCCGATTCCCTTAACGAAGATGGCGGCGCCTCCATCCAAGAGACAGATCGGCTTCGGGTGCCGACATCGCGGGCGCCCAGGACAGGTAAGTGTCCATATATTTAAAGTCAGCAGCTGCAGTATTTGTAGCTGCTGACCTAATTTATTTATTTTTTCCGGCGGAACTCCGCTTTAAAGTGATACTAAAGTCTTAGTTTTTTTTTTTGTTAAAAATAACAAACATGTCATACTTGCCTGCTCTGTACAATGGTTTTGTACAGAGCAGCCTAGATCCTCCTCTTCTCGGGTCCCTCTTTGGCGCTCATGGCCCCTCCCTCCTGTTGAGTGCCCCCACAGCAAGCAGCTTACTATGGAGGACACCCGAGCCGAGCTGAGCCGCAGCTCTGGGTCCATTCAGGCACAAAGCCATGACCCAGCCCCGCCCCCTCTCTCTCTCTCCTCATTGGCTCACTGACTTTGATTGAAAGCATCGGGAGCCAATGGCGCTTCTTTGCTGTATCACCAAATTAGGACGGAGAGTCCCGGACAGCTGAATCTTTTGTGCAACATCACTGGATTGAGATGGGGCTCAGTATTGGGGGCTGCTGCACACAGAAGGCTTTTTTATCTTAACACATCAAGATAAAAATAACTTCTGCCTTTACAACCAGTTTAAAGGTAGGGTCCTTGTACAGTAAATGCCAGTGGTTAGAGTGTATATAGCCAAGTTCTTGTTAAGAAGAATATCTGGAGATTACTTTGACAGTGGATAAACCAGAATCTTGGGTTTTAGTTTTGTACAGTACTGTATTAAGCTACAGTTATGAAGATTTGTTGTATGCTTTCCACAGCAGTGACTTACATTACCCCTAAGGAAGAGTCCATTGCGAAGTTGTGCTGCCTGGTATTTAACCACTTCTCCACCGGGCCTATTCTGGCACTTCTCTCCATGTAAAAATCATCATTTTTTTGCTAGAAAATTAATCAGAACCCCCAAACGTTATATATAGGGTTGTCCCGATACCACTTTTTTGAGACCGAGTACAAGTACCGATACTTTTTTCCAAGTACTCGCCGATACCGATTACCGATACTTTTTTTTTCAATGTCATGTGACAGTTTGAAAGATGGGGACTGATAGGTGGCACTGACAGGTGGCACTTATGGGCACTGACTGGTGACTGGCGCTGATGGGCACTAATAGGTGGCTGGCAATGATAGATGGCACTGATTGCACTAATAGGTGGCACTTATGGGCACTGATAGGTGGCACTTGTGGGCAGTGATAGGTGGCACTTGTGGGCAGTGATAGGTGGCACTTGTGGGCACTGATAGATGGCACTGAAAGGTGGCACTTGTGGGCACTGATGGCACTTGTGGGCACTGATTGCACTGAAAGGTGGCACTTGTGCGCACTTATGGGCACTGATAGATGGCACTTATGGGCACTGATAGGTGCCACTTGTGGGCACTGATAGCATTGATAGATGGCACTTGTGGGCACTGATAGATGGCACTGATTGCACAGATAGTGCAATCTATCAGTGCCAGTGCAATCTATCAGTGCCCACAAGTGTCACCAATCAGTGCCCATAAGTGACACCTATCAGTGCAGTCAGTGCCATCTACCAGTGCCACCTAATAGGTGGCACTGGTAGATGGCACTGATTGCACTGATAGGTAGCACTTGTGGGTACTGATAGGTGGCTGGCACTGAAATGCTGTGGGGAAAACAAATGACACAGGATTTAAAAAAAAAAAAAAAAAACTGCTGCAACGCCCATCTTGGTACACCCTGCACTTGGCTGAAGTAAGCAGCAGCAGACATCTTGTTACACCCAGCCCATATAGCTCGGGCTGGGTGTAACAAGATGTCTGCTGCTGCTTACTGCAGCCAAGTGCAGGGTGTACCAAGATGGGCGTGGGGACGTTCAGCCGCTGACAGCGACCGAATGTGACAGCACCGGTCACCGATCCTGATGCGGCTGCGCCCTGCACCCCTGCCAGCTTACCAAGTTCAACTGCAGGTGAGGGACTCGCTCTCCGCCCGCGGACTCCGTCCATCGACTGTGCCCGCCCTCTCCAGCCAGACTCCGCCCACACTTTCCTTCAGAGACTCAGCCCGCCCCCTCTCCAGCCAAACTCCGCCTGCACTAGCTCTGTCGACAGACTCTGTCCGCCCTCTCCAGCCAGACTCCGCCCGCACTCCCCCGCCCTCCCCAGCCACTGACTCCTCCCGCCCTCTCCGGCCACAAAAAAAAAAAGTATCGGGTGAAGCATCGGGAGCATTTGCGCGAGTACAAGTACTCGCGCAAATGCTTGGTATCGGTCCCGATACCAGTATCGGTATCGGGACAACCCTAGTTATATATATTTTTTTTAGCAGACACCCTAGGAAATAAAATGGCGGTCATTGCAACTTTTTATCTTGCACGGTATTTGCGCAATAATTTTTCAAACGCCTTTTTTTGGGGGGGGGGGGAAACAAACTGTTTCACGACTTAAATAACAAAACAGTAAAGTTAGCCCAATTTTTTTGTATGTAGCGGCCTCCACTCTCTCTCTCTCCGCTGTTGGCTGGTCTCTGCTTGTCTAGGGGTACCTTGGAGGAGAGAGTGCAGGGTCACCACGCCAATACCTTCACCACATGATGTTTGTGTGGTGTAAGCAAAGTTCCTTTACCTCCGGGTCGGTGCTCTGAGTTTGGAACCTCCACTTCTTCCGTGGAACAGTGTCTGCCAGTAAATGAGCCCCACACCAATAAAAGTCCAACATTCCTTTATTCTTCAGTGTCAGGATGAAAGACAGTTGGACTCCCTCAACGAACAGACAGGGGGGTGTGGATACGAGTAGGCCCAGGCACAATGAACTCTCCTATTCCTCCATCAGCGAATAGGCTTGGCACATGATCTATGCCACCTGTCAAGAATCTTGGTCGCTGCCACCGACCGGATGAACGGTGAACCTTCCTCCTGACTGCACTTGGCCCCTGTTTGGGAAGATACCCCTCCAGGCGGTCTCCTGAGGCTCACCCGGCACCGGCAATCTGCTGCACCAGGTCTTCGGGTGAGTAGCTCCTCCGGTCCCTTACGCCTCTGGATTCGGGTACCCCACTCCCGGGGTCCCCTAGGAAATCCTTCCCCAGCGGAGGACACTGGGCCCCAGACCTCCAACTGAGTACCTTCACCCCAGGCTGAAGGTGCCTGGGGTGGAATACAAGCTCCGGGTGTCCAGGCCTAGGCCACCTGGAGACCGACCACGAACCACAGCCCTCAGGCTGAAGGTGCCTGGGACTCGACGACCCCGTGACAAAAATGGCTGACCCCTTTATACCCTCCCTCAGAAAGCCCAGCGGAGCCCCCGCCCCGCTGTACGCTTGCTGCGAGAGGCCAAAAAGGGTATGCCACTGCAATGATGGCTCAACCCCGGGCCCAAAGTGACAGCGCCACCTGCTGGGCCCCAGGGAACCACACATCACAGATCCCCCACCAAATTCTAACGTGACAGAAAAGCATATACCCGCTACATGTATAATGTGAAAGATGCTGTTACACCGAGTAAATAGATACCTAATATGTCGCGCTTTAAAATTGCGCACACTCATGGAATGGCGCCAAACTTCGGTACTTAAAAATCTCCATAGGCGACACTTGAAATTTTTTTACAGGTTACTATTTTGGAGTTACAGAGGAGGTCTAGTGCTATAATTGTTGCTCGCACTCTACCGCACACGGCGATACCTCACATGTGGGGGTTTGAACGGCATTTACATATGTGGGCGGGACTTACATGTGTGTTCGCTTCTGAGCGCAAGCTACCGGGGACAGGGCGTTTTCCTTTTCTTTTTTACAGAATTTTTTTTATTTTGACACTTTTTTGATCACTTTTATTCCTATTACAAGGAATGTAAACATCCCTTGTAATAGGAATCATTGTGACAGGTCCTCTTTATGGAGAGATGCGGGGTCAATAAGACCCCACATCTCTCCTCCAGGCTGGAAAGCATGAGATCGGTGAAAAAAAATTCACCGATCTCATGCTGACAGCCGCAATTGCAGCTTTGTTTACTTCCGGGTACAGGGCGTGACGTCACAACGATTCGTTCTCCGGGCCCCCGATGGCACGGGAGAGCCCGGAGAAGCACCGGATGGTGGCGGGTGGGGTGTCCCCTCCCGCCGCCTATAAGAACGATCAAGCGGTGGAACTGCCGCTATGATCATTCTTATGGTGCGCAGAAATCGCCAGAAGAACAGAATGATATCTGAATGATGCCTGTAGCTGCAGGCATCATTCAGATATCCCCCTTCAAAGTAAAGGACGTCATAAGACGTCCTTGGTGAAGAAGTGGTAAAAGTAAGAGCGATAGGTACAGGGGGTCCCCGGGTTACGAACCCGTTCGGGACTTTCCTCCGGTTTGTAAATCGGAAATGTTCGTAAGTCGGCCGCGCATGCGCAGACCGGCAATTACACAGACATTTCCGATGTTTTGTCGAATGCCGTTCTGCGCATGCGCGGCCAATTACGGACATTTCCGAGGCTCCGTCTGGCCGCGCATGCGCAGAACAGCAGACGGTTTGCCCAAATTGGCAGAGGGTCCCCGCAGCGCTCGGTTCGTAAGTAGAAGTTCGTAACTCGGGCGTTTGTAAGTCGGGGACCCCCTGTACAATTCCATTTCAATCTGATGTATTGTGCATGCTGCGGCTGAGGACTGGTGGGTGTGCACTGTCAACATGTAAGAGGGTGTTGCCCTCTGTATCTTTGTGGAATAGGTTAGTTGCCAAGCAATTGTCATGGTCTTTGAAAAGTCCAGGAATGCAATTCTGTATGGGTGACAATCCACTGAACTTCAAATTGAAACCGGTTGTTATTTAGTATATCAATAAAGCAATAAGATGGAAGAAATACGTGCCCCCACAATAAAAATATTGTCCAGTCATCGGAGCCAACAGAGTGCATGGCTAGTAAAAATACTCAGTGACTCATCCAAAAAGATTGCTTGTATATATGTACACCCTGTTCCAAATTATTTTGTTTTTCAGTTTAACTCATGGATGGCATTGTGTCTCAGGCTGGGTTCACACTAGTGCGACATGACAGCTGTCCTACTTTGGATCCGACTTTGCCCCGCGACATGAAGCCGACATATGTCCGACTTTCAATGAACGGGCACTGTGTTTGGTATGAATCTTGAGGGGGAAGTCCAGGTCAAATTTTAAATAAAAAAACGGGCATGGGTTCCCCCTTCAGGCGCATACAAGGCCTTTGGGTCTGGTCTGGATTTGAAGGGGAACCCCTACGCCGAAAAAACGGCGTGCCGGTCCCCCCCAAAGTCCAAACCAGACCCTTATCCAAGCACGCAACCTGGCAGGCCGCAGGGGAAGAGGGGGGGGGGACGAGAGAGCGGCCCCCCCTCCCTCCTGAACCGTACCAGGCCGCATGCCCTCAACATGGGGGGGTTTGGTGCTCTGGGGCCGGGGGGGGCGACCTGCGGCCCCCCCACCCCAAAGCACACTGTCCCCATGTTGATGAGGACAGGGCCTCTTCCCGCCAACATTGGCCGTTGGTTGTTGGGGTCTGCGGGTGGGGGCTTAACGGAATCCAGGAGCCCCCCAGATCCCGGCCCCCCACCCTATGTGAATGAGTATGGGGTACATCGTACCCCTACCCATTCACCTGGTGGAAAAAAAAAAATGTCAAAAAACACACAGCTTTTTAAAGTAATTTATTGCACAGCTCCGGGGGTCTCCGGTGTCGTCTCCGCGCTCTCCGATTCTTTCTTCTGCCGGGCCTCCAACATCTTCTTACAGCTCTTTTGCTAGCGGGGCCCGGTCTTCTCCGTCGCCTTCTTCTTCTCCCGCTCTCCGGTTCTTCTTTCGCTCTCCGCTATCTTCTTCCAGCTCTTTTGCTAGCAGAGAGGCCTGGTCTTCCGGTCCGGCTCTCCATTGTCCTTCTGCCAGCCCCTCCACCATCTTCTTCCAGCCATTTTGCTAGTGGAGGGGCCGGTCTTCCAGTCGCCGTCTTCTTCTCTCTTCTCCTCCTCGATGTTGACTCGTCGCTTCCTCCCGCTGTAATACTGACTGTTCGCTCCGCTCCGAATTAATTTAGGCTTCTCATGACGTCACAGTCACAAGCTCCGGACCATGTGACTGTGACGTCATGGGAGCATGTGCTTTGGGGTGGGGGGGGGCGCAGGTCGCCCCCCTGCCCCAGAGCACCAAACCCCCCATGTTGAGGGCATGCGGCCTGGTACGGTTCAGGAGGGAGGGGGGGCCGCTCTCTCGTCCCCCCCTCTCCCCCTGCCAGGTTGCGAGCTCGGATAAGGGTCTGGTTTTTCGGCGTAGGGGTTCCCCTTCAAATCCAGACCAGACCCAAGGGCCTGGTATGCTCCTGGAGGGGGAACACATGCCGGTTTTTTATTTAAAATTTGGCCTGGAGTTCCCCCTCAAGATTCATACCAAACACAGTGCCCGTTCATTGAAAGTCGGACATATTTGGCCTGGAGGACCCCCTCAAGAGCAGCACAGCACAAGTCACATGCCAAAGTCGGATCATGCAAGACTGCGGTCCGACTTTGATCCGACTTCAATGATAGTCAATGGGCTGAAGTCGGATCAAAGTCGGACCAAAGTAGTACAGGGAGCATTTTCAAAGTCGGACCGACATGTGTCGGACCAGTTAAGACAGCTCCCATAGGGAAACATTGATTTTCACAAGTCATGCGACATGAGCTCCCAATGTCGGAGCGTTTGTCGCCCCAGTGTGAACCCGGCCTTAGGGCTCTTTTGATCACTGAAAACAATCTCGGACACCTGTGATAATTAGATTGCCAGGTGAGCCCAATTAAAAAGGAAAAACGACTAAACGAGGGTGTTCCACATTATTAAGCAGAGCACCATTTTCAAGCAATATGGGGAAGAAAAAGGATCTCTCTGCTGCCGAAAAGAATGAAATAGTTCAATGCCTTGGACGTGGATATTTCATGAAAACTTAGGCGTGATCATCGCACTATTAAGAGATTTGTGGCCGATTCAGAGCACACACAGGTTTCCTGCAGATAAAGGCACATTGAGGAAGATTTCTGGCAGATCCATGCATCGGATCAAGAGAGCAGCTGCTAAAACACCATTACATGGCAGCAAACAGATATTTGAAGCATTAAGGTGTAGCGTCCTCCAGAGTCTTGCAACTGTGTATAAACCTTCCATTCGGCCACCACTAACCAATGCTCACAAGCAGAAACGGTTGCATTGGGCAGAAAAATACATAAAGACTCATTTTCAAACAGTCCTGTTCACTGATGAGTGTGGTGCAACCCTGGATGGTCCAGATGGATGGAGTAGTGGATGGTTGGTGGACGGCCACCCTGTTCCAACAAGGCTGCAACGTCAGCAAGGCGGTGGTGGAGTCATGTTTTGGGCCGGAATCATGGGAAGAGAGCTGGTCGGCCCCTTTAGGGTGCCCAAAGGTGTAAAGATGACCTCTGCAAAGTATGTGGAGTTCCTAACTGACCACTTCCTTCCCTGGTACAGAAGGAAGAACTATACTTTCCGTAATAAAATCATCTTCATGCATGACAATGCACCATCTCATGCTGCAAATAATAGGATTTTTTGTACTCACCGTAAAATCCTTTTCTCTGACATCCATGGACTGACACGGTGTCTCTTTACACTTTACACATGGGTTATGTCCCTGCTTGCAGGAGAAGACCTAGGCAGAATGTGAGATGTTATACATACATTCTAAAAGCCAGAGCTGAACAGCCCCACCCAGGGGGCGGTCCCTCCGGGCATAACCCTCCCACTACAGTCAGCAGACTTCAGTTCGTAACAAAGCAGTACAAACTTAAAAGGAAGGGTGGGTGCCGTGTCAGTCCATGGATGTCAGAGAAAAGGATTTTACGGTGAGTACAAAAAATCCTATTTTCTCTTATCATCCATGGACTGACACGGTGTCTCTTTACACTTTACACGTGGGATGTCCCAAAGCAGTGTCAAGAGGGATGGGAGCAGTATAAATGGAAAAACCAAAAACTTCACTCCAAGAAGGCAGATCTCCTCAACGGAGGAGTCGCAACTTTAAACAGCGGCCTGCAGCACCCTGCGGCCGAAGGAAGCATCCGAAGATGCAGCCACATCAACCTTATAAAAAACTTAAAAGGTATGAACAGACGACCAGGTCACCGCCTTGCACACTTGTGCAACCGACGCTTGATGTCGGAAAACCCAGGAAGCACCAATTGCCCTGGTGGAATGCGCCGTAACCGGAAAGGGAGGCGCCCGCCCTTTGAGAGCATAGGCTTGAATGACGGTTTGTCTGATTCCCCTAAAAATGATGGCAGACGAAACCGCTTGGCCCTGTTATGGACCAGGGGCAGTCACAAACAGTGAGTCGGACTTCCGAATAGAAGCAGTAGCAGACAGGTACACCCGTAAGGCTCGTACCACATCCAATATGTGCAGCGCAAACTCTCTGGGATGCGATGGGTGAGGACACAAGGACGGGAGGACAATGTCCTCATGTAGGTGAAAGGTAGACACCACCTTTGGCAAAAGGGAAGGTCGCGGATGCAACACCGCCTTATCCTTATGGATGACTAAATATGGTGACTTGCAGGACAAAGCCGCCAACTCAGACACTCGTCAAACAGAAGTGATTGCCACTAAAAGGCCACCTTCTGAGACAAGACAAGAGAGGAATATCCCGGATATTCCCAAAAAGGAGGTTCCTGGAGGACCTAGAGCACCAAATTCAGATCCCACGGTGGGAGAGAAGGCTTGACAGGAGGGAGCACATGGCGAACCCCCAACACAAGGTGCTAACCAAGAAATGACCCGCTAGAGGTCGCTGAAAGAAGACGGCCAAGGCCGAAATCTGATCCTTAATGGTACTCAAAGCAAGCTTTTGGGTCACTACACACTGTAGAGGACGCAGGATTCTGGGGACGTTATACGTCCGAGGACGCCAGTCCAGCGCTTTGCATATGGCGATATAAGCTTTCCAGGCACGGTGATAGATCTGCCTGGAGGAAGACTTCCGTGTCCTTAACATGGTCAAAATGACAGAGTCCGAGAGACCTCGGTCCCTCAACACCTGGCTTTTAACAGCTCTGCCGTTAAAGCCAGAGACTGTAAGCCGGATGAAACATAGGACCTTGAGACTGAAGGTCCTCCCTCATCGGCAACCGCCAGGGAACGTCCGCAACGAGATGTACCAGATCAGCGTACCAGTGACGCTGAGGCCAATCCGGAACAATTAGGATCACCAGAGTTTATATCAGGCGATAAGGATCCTATGGGGCCACCAACGCATCCGAGTCATCGCCCCAGGATCCCTGGATCTGGCCACAACCTCGACCCTTGCGACTGAGTCGAGAGGCCATCAGGTCCACATCCGACGTGCCCCCCTGTCGGCAAAGGAGTTGAAATATGCAAGGACCACTCTTCCTGGTCCGGCGTCTGGCGATTGGCGACTCAGATAGTCCGCCCCTACAGAGCCGGCACGTTTCTTCCGGCCCACTTCAGGATACGGATTACCTCGGAAGCCGCAGCTGAGCTCCGAGTCCCCCCGTGATGGTATACATACGCCACCGCCGTGGCGTTGTCCGACTGGCTCCTGATGGAGCGACCCCGTACTCTCTCCGACCTGAGGAGAGACACAGTCTGATGGCCCGCATTTCCAGAACAGTGATTGGCAAACGGGCTCGTCCGGAGTCCAAGGCCTTGAGCCGACAGGACTCCACCCCAGCCCGTCAGGCTGGCGTCCGTCGTGAGTCCCGTCCATTGGATGGGAGGGGAACGACTTTCCGGACCGAAGAGCCGAGGGTCCCAACCACCCTGTCAGGGACGCCCTGACCAGGTGAATCACCTGGATCCGAAGATCCAAGGACAACGGGGATTTGTCCCAGGTGAACAAGATCTCCTTCTGCAATGCCCTGGTGTGTGATTGGGCATACGGAATGGCCGCGAAGGAGGCCACCAGGAGTCCCGGGACTCTCATGCAAACAACGGATTGACAACCATGTTCGGGATGTCAGCACCCGCACCGCAGACTGAAGTGTCAGCAACTTCTCCAGAGGTAGGATACCTTTGCCTCCAAGGAGTCCAGAACCAGAACTAGAGACTCCAGACACTGAGTCGGGACCAGGACTGAATCCTGAATGTTCAGGAACCACCCGAAGTCCCTGAGGGTCTAATTGACGATAGTCACCTTTCCTCTAAGTCTGAGCCACTTTCTGCTCATAGCAGAAGACCGTCCAGATAGCCCACGACAGCAATACCTCGCTGTAACAGAAGGCTAGAACCGGAGCAAGCACCTTGGTGAACACCCTTGGTGCCGAGGCAAGGCCGAAAGGAAGAGCCACAATCGAGAGTGGACTTCGCTGATCGCAAGGCGCAGAAACTTCTGGTGACTTGCGCAGATCGGAACATGCAAGTAGGCGTCCTTGAAGTCCAAGGACGCCAGAAGAAAATCCCTTTGGTGGAGCGTAGCGATCACCGTGCGAATGGATCCCATGCGGAATTTCTGCACCTTCTCGAAGGCATTCAGGGCCTTGAGGTCCAGGATAGGTCGAACCACTCCTATTTTTGGGACGACAAACAGATTCGAGCAGGATCCCTGAAAACTCTCCTGTGACGGAACCGGCACAATCACTCCGGACCTGATCAAATCCTGTACAGCCCCCGAGAGGGCTGCCCGACAGGTAGGAAGGAGATGAAGATTCAAGGGAAAGAATCTGTGTGGGGGCCAGGATCGGAATACTATCCTATAACCTGAGGTGACCACCTCGCACACCCACCAGTCGGAGATTCGGGAGGTCCACCGATCCGTGAACCTGCGAAGTCGTCCCCCCACCCCAGAGTCGGGCGGAGGCAAGACTTCACGCGGAGGCGGGCTTGGGAGCCGCTTGTTTGGCTTACGCACCCAGGGGCACTTGTGCCCACCAGCCGCACTGCCGTCAGTCTGAGAGGGCCTACCTGTGGACTCTGACTGACGAAAAAACCCCTGTTTTGCTGGAAAGGAAGGCCCCTGTTTGCGGCGGGCCTCCTCACCCTTGCTAGTCTAAGGAAGAAGAGTGCGTTTACCTCCCGTGACATCCATGACGATGTCATCCAGAGCAGCACCAAAAGGTCTACCGCCTTTAAAATAGTAGATCCGTCAGGAGCTTCCTAAGGCTAGGTCAGCAGACCAGCATTTCAACCAGATAAGACGACGCAATACCACCACCGAGACAGGCCCTGGATATTAAAGGGGCCACGTTCAGCGTGGCGTCGCACACAGAAACCAGGCCCTGAACCAGTTGGTGGGCCAGAGCAACTGTGTCTGGAGGAAGAATATGCTCCTGTACAGCTAGGTGCAACATGTTTGCCCAACCTGTAAGTGTTTTAGACACAAGGGTCGCCGCTACCACAGGTCGTAGGGCGGATCCCAACAAGGCAAACATGGTTCTGCTCACCACTTCTGACCTCCTGTCAGTGGGGTCCTCAAATGCAGGAGTCCCCTCCATCGGGAGAGTGATGGCCTTGTTCAACCGGGCGACTGGAGGGTCGACCACTGGGGGAGAAGCCCACTTTTTAAGTAGGGCATCTTCAAGGGGTACCTGATAGACAAACGCCGCGGGACCATAAAAAAATTCTTCTGCGGCTTTTCCCAGACCTTATCAATGAGCTGGTCAAAGAAAGTACAATGGAAAAAACCCCTTTAGAAGGCCTGGCCTTAAAAGAACCAAAGGAGACAGTATCCGCCTGAGGTTCTGCATCCGCAGCATTTGAGCTTGAGAGTGTCCCTCACCGCAGTCATGAGCACACTAACAAGCGCCCTGTCATTTACTGACTCAGAACTGGAGTTTCCCTCATAAGGAATGTCCTGTTCAAAACCATCCAATACATTCAGAACTAGGGTCCTGAGCGGTAGTGGCTAGGCCCATATCTGAATCAGCACACTGCCCTCGAGTAGATAAAGTGGGGAGAGGGCGCCTTTTTGCACCTTGCGCTTGCACACAGCTCCCATCCTGGTCAGAAATTGATTCCAGGGCTGCCCACAACAGGTCCATAGGGACCGCAGTGCTGAAGCACTGCCTGTTGCCACTGACATCTTTAGGGGAAGCTGGTGACACAGACTCCATATTGTCCCTCTCTGAGACTCTCTCAGATAAAAAGTCCACCCACAGGCTGTGCTGACTGAGGAGGGGGCGCCCAGGGGACTCACCAAACCGGACCAGGGACCGCTTAGTTCCGCTGTCTGTACTGCGCTGTGTCAGCGCTGGTAAGCTGTGAGGAGACTGAGGAGATTCGCGCTGCTATAGCAGCGCTAGAGGCCAAACTAGTGCTGAAAAGCGCGCGGGCTACAAGAAAATGGCCGCCGCACTTCACTGAGGCGATCCGCGGCAAGATGGCCGCCATGACGCAGTTAAAATGAAACTGCGCACACGCACAGCGCCACTCGGCGCTCAGGCCCCAAAAAAAAACCACACAAAAAAGCCCCAAGGCATACATTGCAGACCAGCATGAGCCCCCCAAGAACAGTGTGACCCCCAAGCACCCCACACAGTCAGCGCCAGTAATGGTGACAGAGAGCGACAATAAAATACAGGGGGAGACAGGGAAAATCCCCCACAGAGAAACACACAGCCCTTTGTACTCACCTGCAGGCAGGAGAGACTACTTACCCGTCCCCTGAGGGACACACTGGTGTTTCTGACAGGACTATCACAGTGCAGTACTGAGTAGCTGTCGGCCCGGTCCACCGCGAAAGATACAGTCAGTCAGGAGCTGTTCAGTCTTGAGAGGACCGTGGGAGCATGAAAGCAAACCCGGCCACCCCTGGAGTCATGGGGCCTGTCGTGAACTGAGTCTCACGCACAGAAGGCGAGGATCAGCACGCTCGATGGTCGGACAGGGAAGACTACGAGGATATCTTGTACCCAACCTGTTGCCCAGCCGACAGTTGATAGAAGATTCTCAAAAATAAAATAAAAAAGAATTCCAAAAAGGAATAAAATAGGTCAGGAGACTGGCTCCTGAGGGAGCCACGTCTTCTCCTTCTGCTAGGCAGAAAAAAACTGAAGTCTGCTGACTGTAGTGGGAGGGTTATGCCCGGAGGGACCGCCCCCTGGGTGGGGCTGTTCAGCTCTGGCTTTTAGAATGTATGTATAACATCTCACATTCTGCCTAGGTCTTCTCCTGCAAGCAGGGACATAACCCACGTGTAAAGTGTAAAGAGACACCGTGTCAGTCCATGGATGATAAGAGAAAATACCTCTGCATCAATGGCTGCTATGGGAATAAAAAAGAGATAAAGTCATGGTGTGGCCTCCATCCTCCCCTGACCTCAATCCTATTGAGAACCTTTGGAGCATCCTCAAGCAAAAGATCTATGAGGGTGGGAGGCAGTTTACATCCAAACAGCAGCTCTGGGAGGCTATTCTGACATCTTGCAAACAAATTCACGCAGAAACTGTCCAAAAACTCACAAGTTCAATGGATGCAAGACTTGTGAAGCTGCTATCAAATAAAGGGGCCTATGTTAAAATGTAACGTGACCTGTTAAAATGTTTAAAAAGTTAAAATGTTGTTCAAAGTTTGATTGAAAAAGCTTTTGATTTCAGAAAATATGCTGCAAACACAACAAATGACAATTTTAATTTCTTTACAACCTATAAAGTGTTTTGAAACTTACTGTGCGTAATAATTTTGAACAGTGCATTGTAAGTTTTTTACTTTGAAAAAAAAAACCTGTTATTAGGAGGTTTGTTCAATAAAATTTGAATTGTACTCTTAATAGTTGATAACATAAGAATTATGCTGACTGTTTACATCAATTATTTATGTAAACGAGAAAAATATCATTGGCATAATAATTTGGAACAGGGTGTAAATAAACAAGGTGTGGTCCTGCACCTTTTAGCACCCAACGCCATGGTGAGCAGCTCCTGAGGCTGGCAGACTTCCTATAGGGGAACCTACTGATGGTATGTACTTCCAAGTGCTTGCTACAAGAGATACTTGTTGACTTGTATTTGGGAGGTACCTACTCCCTTCTTTTATTTTAGATCTGGCATCTCTCACTTTGTCATAGATTATCTGTACCGATCTTTGGTTGGATATGGAGGACAGCCAATGAGCAGGGCAATGCGAATTGTAGGATTGTGAGATTCTGGGGTACATTGGCCCACAAGGTAAGCTGTAGGTGCTCTTGGGGTGATGATATGCCTTCGGGTTTAGTACCGGTGTCATTGAGGTCCCTCTTTTGACTAAGATCCCTTATTGCGTGGATGGTATATTAGTAGTGTGTCACATTAGCTGTATGCATTAGAAATTGGAAGGCTTAATTCCCTTTCCTCTGAAGTGTAAGCTCTCCTTGTGAATCGGATTTTAATTATCAAACAATATTCTATCTTATGGTCTGTTTACTTCTCTTTTTGATTCATACCATCACTGACACATATGTAGACATTTATACAATCCCATGTTGATTGAGAGTATAATGACACGCTTCATATTCACTGTATATTGGTGGCTGGTAGCGGTGTATACTTGTGTTCCCATATCGACTATATTACCTTATCTATGTCGGAGTGTGGTTCTGGTTCCTGCACTAGCCAGGACAATGGACAAGACTACTATGATTAGGAGATTATATAGGACGGGTGTTGTACGTGCCTCCGTACCCATGAAGCCTCGCCTCATTTGGGACGCAATGCATACGGGAAGGAGCTACGTCTCAACACCCGCGGTCATCCTCTGTTTTTATTTGTACATCCCACACTAGGATATAGTGCCAGTTTTGTGTATAGCTTTTCTTGTGGAATAAACTCTAGTTGTAGCACAGAGCACTACATCTGTATCTTTTCACATGTTCGCTATGTTTGAAGTTCCGGATTGTGGCAGCACCAAGTACTGTAGTATATATGCGATTACCCTATCCAGCTATTTCTGGCTCAGTCATTTGGGGATCCATTCCTGGCACCATCAGTCCGTAGGATTACCCTATAGGGGAATGTGCGTTTGACTTGTCTGTTCAATCACGGAGCCACACAGTGAGGTAAGCGGCCATTGTTCGCTGTGGTGGAGGCCGTTTCACAGATTGAATCGCTGGATAATCTTAAGCCCCATACACACGGTCGAACTTCCATCGGACTTTTCCGTGTTTTTTTTGTCCGAACGGAGTTGGTCCCGAACATCCATAGCATACACACGCTCAGACTTTTCTGCAAACTTTCCCAAAACTTTTTGCAACATCACGTGGTTTTTCTGCTCTTTACCGCCACCCTTTGGTCAACTTCTGCTATTGTTGGTTGATTTTAACATTAGTTGTTTTGTCCATCGGACAAAAGTCCGATGGTTTTCTGTACACACGGTCGGACTTTGCTCCATCGGACTTTTGTTGGGCAAAAGTTTGTCCGTTTGCAGACCCAACTTTTGTCCGATGAAAACAAGAAAAAAGCAAAAAAAAGGTTTGTCCAATGGAGTGTACACACGGTCGGATTGTTGGTCCAACTTGTTCAAAATGAAGTTTGTTGGCCAAAAGTACGACCGCGTGTACGGGGCTTTAGAAGCACATCTCGTCACTGTCTGGGATTTATATTGTTTTACTTCTTATGAACTCTATCATTATTTATATAGTTTTGTTTTTTTGTATGAGTTTAGCATTAAATTTATATATATTTATTAATTAGAGCTGCACGATTATTTGTTAAAGAAAATTGCGTGTGTGGTGGGTGAGGGCGATGAATCGGGATCACAATCTTAATCTGGCATCTCCACGATTCTATGGAACAAGTGCAGAGCCGTTTTCTGCTCAGAGCTGTCAAAAAATTGAAAAAAAGACGGCAAATGTTTATCAACATTGTCAGGGCTGAGATAACTATAATCAAAGTGGCATTTGGTTCTTTTAGAGCAAAGGGATGAACTTCGGTCTGTATATGAGGTCAGTTTAACCACTTAAAAAAGGAACTGCAGTCTGCTCACATAATTTATAATAAAAACATCTTTTCCATTCTGCAGCTGTGCATGTTGTCATAAGCCTAGGCTTTGTTCCAGACAAGAAATAGGAAGTGGGCTGTATAAAAAAAAAAATGTTTTACTATCCAAAGTCAAAACAAGGGCAGAAGATTTAAAGTGGGGTTCCACCCGCAATTTTTATTTATTTTTTAAGAAGTCAGCAGCTACAAACACTGTAGCTGCTGACTTTTAATAAGGACACTTACCTGTCCTAGGCACACAAAAGTCGCCCCCCCCCCCCCCCCCCGAGGCCGATCGCTCGATCTCGGCAGGTCCCCGCACCGCCATCCTCACTAAAGGAAACAGGCAGTGAAGCCTTGCGGCTTCACTGCCCGTTTCCTACTGCGCATGTTGCGCGGCCCTTTGTGAATGGGCCGGCTGCTCTCTGGGATACACACAGTTCCCAGAAGGCAGCGTGCCCCATTCACCAGAAGACACCGCGAGGAGGACGAGGAAGAAGACCAGCCGCAGAGGTTGAAGAGGCAGATTAGGAACTTCCGCATAGCAACCGCTATGTCTGGTAAGTAAAAAAATAAAAATTCCCCCCCCAATTTTTTTTTCTATTTTTGGTAAAAATAATAATTCAGGGTGGAACTCCACTTTAATAGTTGGAAATATTAAAGAATTACTGAAGTTCCGCTTTAAAGACTAAGCCTTTTTCTGACCCTTGTTGCTTACAAGTTAAAATCAGTATTTTTTGCTAGAAAATTACTTAGAACGAACATACATACCACACTTTAGCAGAAACCCTAGAGAATAAAAAATGGCGGTTGTTGCAATATTTTATGTCACACTGTATTTGCGCAGCGGTCTTTCAAATGCAATTTTTTTGGGGAAAAAATACACTTCAATAAATTAAAGAAAAACTAAACAGTAAAGTTAGCCCAATATTTTTTTATATTGTGAAAGATGTTACGCCGTGAGAATTGAGAGAATTGCGATCTTTATTCAAAGTAAAAAAATCATAATTCTCATTTCGGCTAAAATCGCGCAGCTCTTAAAAATAAATATATATATATATATATATATATATATATATATATATATATATATATATATATATTTTTTTTTTTTTTTATTAGAGGTCGATATTTGGGCATTTTTGATAAATCGGCATCGGCCGATTATCAGAACTGCCCTTCCTCCTCCCTTCTCCACACAGCAGCATCAAGCGCTGTGCTGTGTGTGTGTGAAACTGAAAGTGGGAGAGGGGAGAGGGGGGGGGAGAGAGAGAGAGAGAGAGAGAGCGCGAGCGAGCGCGAGGAGCTGTCAGCTTGATGTCGGGGGTGGGCGGGACCCAGCAGATATATTACACCAGCCAATGGGATGGTATCTGGGCGGGCCGCTACGTGCATTAGGGGTGCGGAATGCAATCGTTGCATCGCGATTCGGGCATCCCCGATGCGGCACCGATGCAGGGAAACCTATTAATCGATTATCCCCGATGTCTAGCCCCGCCCTTCATTCCGGGAGAGCCGTTTCCTCATTTGTTATTTTTTTCCTATGACGTGCTCATGTGACTGCCCGGCCCGCCTCTGCTTTCACGTCTCACGTACGCCAGGAGAGACGTGAAAGCAGAGAGGACAGTCACATGAGCGCGTCATATACACTCACCGTTCCCCCGCCGGATTCTGTTCCCCTGGCTCTCGGCTACTACCGGAACTCCGCCCCCCCCAGCCCTGTAGATTGCCGCACCCTCCTCCTACGAATGCTAATGCTCCTAATACCGCCCCGCCTCTCCAGCCCTCGGCTACTGTTTAACGAATGCTAATGAGCAGAGGGCTGGAGAGGCGGGCGGGGCGGTATTAGGAGCATTAGCATTCGTAGGAGGAGGGAGCGGCAATGTACAGGGCTGGGAGTGGGGGGGCGGAGTTCCGCTAGGACCCGAGAGCCAGGGGAACAGAATCCGGCGGGGGGAACCATTCTTGGCACAACAGGAAAGTTCTTCTCACTACTGCAGAAAAGGTTAGTTTGGAATTAGGTTAGGGATTAGAATAGGGTAAAGAAGTGTGAAAAAAGTTCATTAAAGTGCCAGTATTATTATTTTTTTGTTTTTATTTTTTTACTGTTTTTTTTAAAACGGATATTATACTTACCTACTGATCTTCTGTAGCATGTCCGCAGTCACCGACCATCTCCTGTAGCATGTCCGCAGTCACCGACCATCTCCTGTAGCATGTCCGCAGTCACCGACCATCTCCTGTAGCATGTCCGCAGTCACCGACCATCTCCTGTAGCATGTCCGCAGTCACCGACCATCTCCTGTAGCATGTCCGCAGTCACCGACCATCTCCTGTAGCATGTCCGCAGTCACCGACCATCTCCTGTAGCATGTCCGCAGTCACCGACCATCTCCTGTAGCATGTCCGCAGTCACCCTGACCATCTCCTGTAGCATGTCCGCAGTCTCTCTGACCATCTCCTGTAGCATGTCCGCAGTCTCTCTGACCATCTCCTGTAGCATGTCCGCAGTCTCTCTGACCATCTCCTGTAGCATGTCCGCAGTCTCTCTGACCATCTCCTGTAGCATGTCCGCAGTCTCTCTGACCATCTCCTGTAGCATGTCCGCAGTCTCTCTGACCATCTCCTGTAGCATGTCCGCAGTCTCTCTGACCATCTCCTGTAGCATGTCCGCAGTCTCTCTGACCATCTCCTGTAGCATGTCCGCAGTCTCTCTGACCATCTCCTGTAGCATGTCCGCAGTCTCTCTGACCATCTCCTAAAGCATGTCCGCAGTCTCTCTGACCATCTCCTAAAGCATGTCCGCAGTCTCTCTGACCATCTCCTAAAGCATGTCCGCAGTCTCTCTGACCATCTCCTAAAGCATGTCCGCAGTCTCTCTGACCATCTCCTGTAGCATGTCCGCAGTCTCTCTGACCATCTCCTAAAGCATGTCCGCAGTCTCTCTGACCATCTCCTGTAGCTTTGTTTAGACTTTGCTACATGCAGGGAGTGTTGTCTTTTTTTAAAAAGAACAGATATAATAAAAAAAAAAAAAATGGAGATCTCCTGACTGCTTGAATTTTTTTGATGAAAACCATGCGCACTTGCGCTGTAATCGTGATGCATCGTGGAATCGAATCGTTGACCTGATAATCGTAATCGAATCGTGAGGCCAGTGAAGATGCGCACCTCTAACGTGCATGTGGCCCACCCCCTTTCTAAAGCAGCCCAATCATTGGCTGGTGTAATTTAGCTGCTGGGTCCCACCCACCCCGGCCGGGTCCCGCCCACCCCCACATCGAGCTCAATTCTAACAGCTCTCTCTCCTCTCTGTCAGTTTCACACATTACACTCGGCTTAGTGTGAAACCTGCCAGTGCCACTGCAAATCAGGGCCCCCAGCCAGTGCCCATCAGGGCCCCCAGCCAGTGCCCATCAGGGCCCCCAGCCAGTGCCCATCAGGGCCCCCAGCCAGTGCCCATTAGGGCCCCCAGCCAGTGCCCATTAGGGCCCCCAGCCAGTGCCCATCAGTGCCATCTGTCAGTGCCCATCAGTGCCATCTGTCAGTGCCCATCAGTGCCATCTGTCAGTGCCCATCAGTGCCATCTGTCAGTGCCCATCAGTGCCATCTGTCAGTGCCCATTAGTGCCATCTGTCAGAGCCCATCAGTGCCATCTGTCAGAGCCCATCAGTGCCATCTGTCAGTGCCCATCAGTGTCATCTGTCAGTGCCCATCAGATAGTGCCATCTATCAGTGCCACCAGCCAGTGCCAATCAGTGCACCCAGCCAGTGCCATCTGACAGTGCCACCGCCAATCGGTGCCATCTGTCAGGGCCACCGTCAATCGGTGCCACCAGCCAGTGCCAACCAGTGTCACCCGCCAGTGCCAACCACTGCCAGCCAGTGTCACCCGCCACTGCCAACCAGTTCCAATTGCAAGTGCCACTGCCAATCAGTGCCATCTGTCCCAAACTAGTGCCATCTATCAGTTCCAAACCAGTGCCCCCTGCTGCCAATCAGTGCCATCTGTCAGTTCCAAACCAGTACCACCTGCCAATGCCAACCAGTGCCATCTGTCAGTGCCAATAGTGCCATCTGTCAGTTCCAAACCAGTGCCACCTGCCAGTGCCAATAGTGCCATCTGTCAGTTCCAAACCAGTACCACCTGCCAATGCCAACCAGTGCCATCTGTCAGTTCCAAACCAGTGCCACCTGCCAGTTCCCAACCAGTGCCATCTGTACTGAGGACATCAAGTGTGTGCTAGAGTGACAGGAGTAAGCAGGAAGGAATGGAGTGGGTGAGGTTTTTTTTTTTTTTTTAAATGGGCTTAAAATAATATCGGCATCATATAATCGGCAATCGGCCGCCCCAATTTCTAAATATCGGCATCAGCCAGAGAAAAACCCATATCGGTCGACATATACATACATATATATATATATATATATATATATATATATATATATATATATATATATATATTACATGTTTTGTACCAGTTTTTCATCTATGTATTCATTTTTTTTCGAATATTTACTCAAGCTCCTGAGGAAGCGCTGTGTCGCGAAACATGTCGAGCTCCAACAAGCTACGCTTATTCATACCAATCCCCTTTGGACATTGGCAGCCTCAAATCCTCTGGCTGATACTAACAATCTGTACAGGATTGGTTTTGGCCTGTTGACCCTAGTAGTAGCATATTTTAGTATTATTCATGATATTATAGATGTATGTTTATTTTTTATTTATATGAAATAAGATTTTTTAATTATATAGAAAAATTTGGTTGTTTTGATGCCTAAAAAGTCCATGATTCTCTCACTTGTATTGTTCAATTTTATTGGGATGTGGCACTTCTCTACTGGTTTATACACGCACAGCACCACCCTGTGATGATATAAATACATCCATATCCAAGTCTAGATCCAGATACTCCAAGTGAACAGTCGGATGATCCAGCACCAATTTCTGAAAATAAAGGCTCTATCCAAATCTCATCCACTGGACATTGGCAGACAACCTGGACTAACTATTCCTTTAGCAGGAGATAATCCAGATTTCCCACAGTTTGGATACTCAAAGCAGAGTCACCTTAATGAAGACCCAAGTTGTTGCAAGGAGACAAAAAGGGAAGGACAACAAATTAGTAATGTTACATGACCATAACAAAACGCAGGGAGCATTGATGTGGTGGAAAAACGAGGATGTGCAAGTAGGCATCTTTGTTAATGGGGACGAATGTCTCCTTTTGCCCCCGAGCTGTTGGGGTACAGCATATAGATCAGCCTGTTTTTGCTGCAAGTTTTATATCATGAAGTGGGTGGAGGCAGGGAATGGAAGTCTCGTTGGTATCCCCTGCAGATGACGATGTGCCAAATTGTCTGAAATTACCACATGGCCAAGAAGTACAGTACATGCAGTCCTTAGGTTACAAGCAAGATACACTAGAGATTATCAAAAGTATTGGCATGCCTGCCTTTACACGCACATGAACTTAAATGGCATCTCAGTCTTTGTCCGCAGGATTCAATATTGAGCTGGCCCACCCTTTGCAGCTTCAACTCTTCTGGGAAGGCTGGCCACAAGGTTTAAGAGTGTGCCTATGGTAGGGTTTGATCATTCTTCCAGAAGCGCATTTGTAGTCAGGCACGGATGTTGTACGAGAAGGCCTGGCTTGCAGTCTACCCTTTAATTCATCCTAAAGGTGTTCCATCAGGTTGAGGTCAGGACTCTTTGCGGGCCAGTCAAATTCCTCCACCCTAAACTCATTCATCCATGTCTTTATTGACCTTGCTTAGTGCACTGGTCCAAATCATTTGGTGAAGGTGTGGGGGGGGGGGGGGATTATGGTGTGGGGTTGTTTTTTAGGCGTTGGGCTTGCCTCTTAGTGCCAATGAAGGGAACTCTTAAGGCACCAACATTTTGAACAAATTTCATGCTCCCAACTTTACAGGAACAGTTTGGGGATAGCCCTTTCCTGTTCCAACATGAATGCGCACCAGTGCACAAACAAGGTCCATAAAGACATTGATGAGCGAGTTTGGGGTGGTGAAACTTGACTGGTCTGCACGACGTCCTTACCTCAGGGCCTCCTTGCCCAACATCAGTGCCTGACCTCACAAATGCACTTCAGGAAGAGTGGTCAAACATTCCCATAGACCCTCCTAAACCTTGCAGATATCGTTCCCAGAATAGTTGAAGCGGTTATAGCTGCAAACGGTGGACAAATCAATATTGAACATTACAGACCAAGACGGGATTCCATAAAAGTTCATGTGCGTGTAAAGGCAGGCGTCCCAATACTTTTGGTAATATAGTGTAGGCTTGTTCTTAAAGTGGAAGTAAACCCTCCTATCGTGTTCAGTCAAGAAAGCGGCCACCTTGGCCTCTGTTAAATCTGCAACTGCCATGATACTTCACATGTGATCAGTTATGACACCAGCCATTGGATGGTTTGACAGTTTTGTTGAGAGCACAACCAATGGGAGTTTTACATTTCCGGCACTCTCCAGGAATGTAATCGTTTTTTTAAACTGTTAATGGATGGGTTTACTTGAAGTTGAATTTGGATGCAAGTTGTAACAGGTAAATGTTTTAAGTGTAACGCCAGCCAAAAAAAATATTTTTACATCTTTTTGGATAGCATAGGGAAGGGCAAACACCCCTGTAACTTTTGTGTTGCCGTCTGTGCCCTTGTTCAGAATATTTCACCACACTTTCTGTTTGGGTTGATGTGGACACAAGGATTTTTGATAAAGCTTCAGAGGAGACACCTTTTTCCCCCCACGATAACACTTACTGGAGTGAATTTCCCTTCCTATGGGTTGAATTCCTCTTGCTTCCTGTTGTCTCCTTCAGTTGTATGTATGAGTTGTATGTATGAGTTGTATGTATGAGTTGTATGTATGAGTTGTATGTATGAGTTGTATGTATGAGTTGTATGTATGAGTTGTATGTATGAGTTGTATGTATGAGTTGTATGTATGAGTTGTATGTATGAGTTGTATGTATGAGTTGTATGTATGAGTTGTATGTATGAGTTGTATGTATGAGTTGTATGTATGAGTTGTATGTATGAGTTGTATGTATGAGTTGTATGTATGAGTTGTATGTATGTAACCCAGGGACTACCTGTACAGGACACAAGACACTCTCTCCTCTGCTTTTATGTTAGACCCCTTTCACACAGGCGCCTACATGAGACAGAATCCACTTGCTCGGCAGCAGATCACTCCGTTGAACCCTGCTGAGAAGGCAGATGACAGGTCCGTGTCAGCTCCACTATGTAGAGCGGACAGAGTCCCACTCTCCTCTGGGGCAATCAGATGAAAACAGACCGCCTGTCCATTTCCATCCCTTCTCATCCGCCAGACGGATAGGGAATTGAACCACCATCTGTGTTTTTGGTGGACAGGATCGGATCAGATGGCAGTGGGTGTCAGCCCGCTCCATAGAAGAGACTGGCGTGTCCGATCAGGTCAGCCTGGAAAACTGACAGGCGGACCTGATCGGACAGCCCGTGTGAAAAGGGGCCTTACTCTGCATTGCTTGCTAAAACTAAGGTCTCATGGAGTGAGGTAGAGTTATAGGGGTACACCCAGATGGGAGTTCTAAACAAAGCTTTTGCCAGTTTCCAAATCACCAGCATAAAACTCTTGATTAACCGATTGACAACCGTATAACTTACATATACGGTGGCAAGGCGGCTCTCCTGCGCAGAATCACGTACCTAGTATGTGATCCTGCACTTCCGGATCCAAGGTGCGCGCCACTGGCACCCCACTCCCGCCGTGATTATACACAGCGGGAGCAGCAGACACGATTTCCGCTGGCACCTGCTGATGCTTCGGTACAGAGGGAGAACAGCAATCTGCATATGTAAACAAAGCAGATCGCCATTCTATCAAGTCAGAAGGCATGGAACCTGTGGGTCAGGGGCACCGATCCATGCCTTCCCCTAGTACAAGAACCTACTCCACAGTAGTAACACAGTTAACCCTTTGATCGCCCATGTTAACCCCTTCCCAGCCAGTGTCATTAGTACAGTGACAATGCATATTTATTAGCACTGATCACGCACGGTATTAGTGTCACTGGTCCTCAAAGAGTGTCAAAAAAGTGTCCGTGTCAAATTTGTGTTCCGCACATCACAGTCCCGCTAGTTAAATAAATAAAAATATCACATAGTTTGTAGATGTTATAACTAGGGTTGAACGGACACCTGGATGTTCGGGTTCGACCGAACTTCGGAAAAAAGTTAGAGTTTGAGACCCGAACCCGAACCCCATTGAAGTCAACGGGGACCCGAACTTTTGAGGTCTAAAATGGCTCTAAAAAAGTAATGGAAAGGGCTAGAGGACTGCAAATGGCAGCAACATGTTAAGAGCATGGCAAGTGCTCTGCAAACAAATGTGGATAGGGAAATAATAACTTAAAATAACATAAAAATAATAATCTTGACCTGGGAGGACGAGGTCCATATGGAGTAGGAGGTTCAGAGGTGGCGGTGTAGGTGTATGCAGAAAATGCACCAAAATTTAATTTTTTTGCCCTACATAATTACTTTTTTTTGAAGAGCAGAATAGGAGAACAGTATCTAAAGGGTGCATCTCACAGTAACCTATGCAGTGCTGGTGCACTGTGCGTGCATAAAATGTCCGCCGAAGCCAACCTGACGGATAAAAGTAATCTTTTCTCTGGCACTGGGCTCAGGGCAGGATAAAAAGATTGTGCGCTGCACCCACACAACAAAAGCAAGGTAGATCGCTGAGTAATTTGATTTCTGAATCAGGACTCCTATCTAATTCTCTCCCTCAAAGAAGCAGCAGCAGCAACCTTTCCCTAAACTAACTGAAGCAGAGTGACGTGCTGTGCTATGTGCCTCTAGCTTATATAGAGGCTGGGTCACATGCTGCACTGGCCAATCACAGCCATGCCATTAGAAGCCATCACAGCCATGCCTACTAAGGGCACACAAGTTAAACAAATGTTTATTGGCTGCCCTGCAGCTTTTTAAAATGTGCCATTACATTGCCGAACACTGAACCCAAACATACAGTACATTGTTCGGGTTCGGGACCGGGTACGGGTACCAAAAACCCAAAAGTCCGGTACAAACCCTAACTTTACAGTTCGGGTTCGCTCAACCCTAGTTATAACGTTTGCGCAAACCAATCAATATACGCTTATTGGGATTTTTTTTTTACCAAAAATATGTAGAACACATATTGGCCTAAACAGGTGAAGAAATTAGATTAGATTATTTAATTGCATGTGTTTTATAGCAGAAAGTAAAAAAATAGGATTTTTTGTAATCACCGTCAAATCCTTTTCTGAGTTCATGGCCCGACACAGCTTCCAATTGACAAGTGGGTATTATCCGTTAATTTAGGAGTGACTAGGCAGGAGAAAAAATAATAATAAATTGCAAAAAAAAAAAAAAAGTGTTGCATCACACCTTCTACAGAACAGCCCAGGGGGCGGACCCTCTGGGTATATCCCCTCACTCTGCATCTCGCAGATTAGTCAAAAAAGCAGTACAAACTTAAAAAGAGGGGGTGGGTGCTGTGTCGGTCCATGAACTCAGAGAAAAGGATTTTAGGGCGAGTACAAAAAATCCTATTTACTCTTTCGTTCATGGACCGACACAGCTTCCAACTGAAAAGTGGGATGTCCCAAAGCAGTGTCAAAAACGAGGGGTGGTAACAGCATAAAAAAGTAAACTTCACCCCAACACAAACAGCACTCCTCCACGGAGGAGTTGCAACTCTAAAAAGCCACCTGCAAAACTTTGCAGCCAAAAGAGGCATCCGCAGATGCACCAACATCAACCTTGTAGAATTTTGTGAAAGTGTGAGCGGACGACCAAGTCGCCGCTTTACATAATTGGGAAACAGACGCTTGATGTCGGAAAGCCCAAGAGGCACCTATTGCCCTGGTCGAATGCGCCGTGACAGGCCCATTCGACCTTAAGTTGTAAGCCTGGATTACTGTCGGATCCACCTAGAAATGGTGGCCGACGAGACTGCTTGGCCCTTCTTGGGACCAGCCACCGAAACAAACAGTGAGTCTGACTTCCGGAATTGGGAAGTAGCAGATAGGTATACTATCAAAGCTCGGACAACGTCCAAGGAATGCAACGCCGACTCCTTAGGATTCGACGGATGAGGACACAAGGATGGAAGTACAATGTCCTTGTTGAGATGAAACGACTTTCGGAAGAAAGGAAGGCTGTGGCCGCAGCACCACCTTATCCTTGTGGAAGATCAAGTAGGGAGCCTTGGATGACAAGGCCGCCAGCTCAGAAACTCGTCTAACTGACGTAACAGCCACCAAAAACACCACCTTCTGAGAAAGTGTCAACAAGGGAATATCCCTAATATTCTCAAACAGTGATTTCTGAAGCACCGAGAGGACCAGGTTCAAGTCCCACGGAGGTAGCGGGGGACGGACCGGAGGAGCCACATGTCGAACCCCCTGCACAAATGTACTCATGAGAGAGTGAGTCTCCAGGGGTCACTGAAAAAAAAAAAAAAAAAAAAGAGCCAGGGCAGATATATGCCCCTTAATAGTACTTAAGGCAAGCCTTTGGTCCACCCCACACTGTAAGAACAGCAGGATTCTGGAGACCAAACAAGTACACGGATGCCACCTCATTTCCTCACACATGGAAATGTAGGCCTTCCAAGTGCGATGATAAACCTTCCTAGAAGACGGTTTTCGAGCACTTCTCATAGTCGAGATTACTGAATCTGACAGACCCCAGTCCCTCAGAACCTGGTTTTCAATAGCCATGCCGGTAAAGCCAGTGACTGTAAAGCAGGATGGAGTATGGGACCTTGCGACAGCAGGTCCTCCCGTAATGGTAGATCGGCGTACCAGGGACGCTGAGACCAATCTGGAGCGATCAGAATCATTGGAATTCCCTCTGCCTCCACTCTGCGAAGCAGAAGAGGAAGAAACCTTATGGGAGGGAAGGCATAGATTAGTCGATACTGACCCCACAATGCCACCAACGCGTCCGTTGCGTCTGCCCACAGATCCTTTGACCGGGCCACAAACCTCAACACCTTCCGAATGAGTCGGGAAGCCAGAAGATCTACATCTGGCGTGCCCCATCTTTTGCAGAGGAGCTGGAACACCTCCGGGTGCAAGGACCATTCTGCCTGGTCCAACATTTGGCGACTCAGGTAGTCCGCCTGCCAGTTCTCCACACCCGGAATGTACACGGCCGACAGTGCCGGTATGCTCCTTTCTGCCCATCTCAGGATGCAAGCGACCTCCGATGCTGCAGCTGAGCTTCTTGTTCCTCCTTGATGATTGACATATGCCACAGCCGTGGCGTTTGACTCGATCCTGACCGGACGCCCTTGCAGCCTCGGAAACCATTTGAAAAGGCACAGCCTGATCGCCCAGAGTTCCAGGACATTGATCGGCAGACGGGATTCCTCCGGGGTCCAGCGACCTTGCGTTGCGTTGAGTCGGCACCAATACTGACTTTTGCGTGTTTAGTACCCAACCACAGTCTGAGAGGTTATGGACACGCTTACCTCTAATTTTCAGAAGGTCGTCCTAGTAGCCCACGATAGCGATGCCCCGCTGTCTCAGAAGGGCCAGAATCGGGGCGAGCACCTTGGTGAACTGATAGTGGTTCACCCCGATTGCGACTCGCAGAAACCTCTGGTGTTTGGAGTATATGGGGACATGCAGGTATGCGTCCTTGATGTCCAAGGATGACAAAAAGTCCCCTGGATGGAGAGTAGTGACTACTGATCGAAACGACTCCATCCGGTATCTTTGTACTTTCACAAAGCAATTGAGGGCCCTGAGATCCAAGATTGGACGAACCCCCTCCTTCTTTGGCACTATGAACAGATTCGAGTAAAAACCCTGAAATCGTTCCTGCTCTGGAACTGGGATGATCACCCCGCATTCCAGCAGACCCTGGACCGCCCCGCACAGGGCCTCCCAACAGGCCGGCTGTAGCTGGAGAGAAAGTTTCTCTCGTATCCACAGGACAGATTCTATCTTGTAGCCTGAGGAGATCACTTCACAAACCCACTGGTCATAGATCAGAGATGTCCACCGAGTCGCGAATTTGCGAAGACCTCCCCTCACCCGAGAGCTGGGTGGGGGCAGACCTTCATGCGGATGCAGATTTGTTCGCAGGCTTGTGGGGTTTGCGGTACCAAGGACGTCTTGGTCCTTGAGCAGGCGCTTTGTCGGCCTGGGATTTTTACCCTGTCACCCTGGGCATACGGAAAAAACGCTTGTGTGCAGTAAAGGAGGGCCCTTGCCTTTGGTGTGGCCCCTTACCCTTCATGGTTTGAGGAAGCAACATGCTTTTACCTCCTGTGGCATCCTTGATGATGTCATCTCGAGAGGCTCCAAAAAGTCTGTCGCCCTTAAAAAGCAGATCCAACAGAGCCTTCTTGGAAGCCTGGTCCACAGACCAGCCCTTTAGCCAGATCAGGCGGCGTATAGCTACCGCATAACCCGAAGCTTTAGACAGCAAGGGGATAGTATCCATGTCTGACTCGCAGACCAACCTAAGGCCTTGTACCAACTGGTCGGCCAAAGCCATCTCATTAGGAGGAGCCTCTCGCTCCTTTAACCCATGGAGCAGCAATTTTGCCCACTCAGTAAGTGTCTGAGACACTAAGGCCCCAGCCAATGCCGGGCACACCGCTGAGCCTACCACTGTGTATAGGTAGCGAGTGAGTGCTTCAGCTTTCTTATCCACAGGGTCCTTGAAAACAGGAGCCCCTTCCACTGGAATTGTGGTAGCTTTATTAAGTCTGGACACCGAAGGGTCCACTAATCAGTGGAGAGGTCCATTTCTTCAAAAAAACTCTTCAAAGGGGTACCGCACCGCAAGATTCCTTGGGCACGTAAAAACCCTTGATGGGTTCTCCCACTCCTTGTATAAGAGCTTATCAAAATAAGACACACAAGGAAACACCTTAGCAGTGCGGGTAGGTTTACGGAACCCAAAGGCGATCGGAGTCTCTGCTGCTTCTGCAGCATTTTCCAACTTTAGCGTATCCCGCACTGCCGTAATAAGGTCAGATACCAAAGCCTTTTTGCGTACTGACCTGGAGTCATTCTCACTGTACACTTGGTCACGGTCTGCAGTCTCTGATGCATCAGAATCCGGGCCATGAGCCATAGCTGGGCCTGCATCAGAATTATCCCCGGAAGATTGCAGGGGACGGGGGCGTTTACTACCCCCCCCCAGTGTTCCTTTGTGCTGCTTTCACCCTGGCAGCAAAAGCCTCTAGGATTGCCGACATAGCGTCCATAGATACCTCAGGGGCACCAGCCACCAAATCAGGTGTTTCAGGGGAAAAAACGTCTGCTTCAGACGCCATGCTGACCCACACAGGGACTCCAGGCAAGGTATCAATAGGCCACCCTCCTAGCTGATACAGAGATGCAGGGTCTCCCAGAGGACTCACCATCCTTGGAACGGTACTGCTATGCTGCCGTGTGCGCCGACTGTGATGCCATCCCACCGCTGTCTGTGTCAGTCTGATTCTTATCAGCGTCTTCTGTGTAAATTCGTGCCAGAGAAATGCACCCTAGAGGCCGGAGACTACCGCAAAATGGCCACCAAGCGGCTGTATAGAACAATGTGGGCTTTAAGAAAATGGCTGCCGAGCCTGAATATAGAGGCAAAGCGTCCGCAGACCACGACAAAATGGCCGCCAAGCGGCAGTATATACATACAGGTGTGAATCCTAAGAAACATGGCCGAACAGCCGGTAGAGGCCAAAGCGGGCGCGGACTACCAGAAAATGGCCGCCGGGCGGCGATTTATAGCTATTGCCGCTAAACTACAAGAAAATGGCCGCCGGACATTCACTAGAGGCCGAAACAGGCATGGACCATCGCAAAATGGCCGCTGACAGCATGGGAGGGAGAAAGAAAAACACACACACACACACACACACACACACGCACGCACACACACACACACACACGCAAGCAAATGACATTTTTAAAATGACAACAGCGCAGCCCCGCTCCAGATGGAGCCCCCCCATGGTGACCAGCACCCAGCAACCTTAGCTCAAAGCCCAGGGAGGAGGGAAGGCAGGGAGAGGGGAAAGAAAGGGGTCATAACCACTTGATCTCTCTGGGAATGTCCAGCCAATGTCACCCTGCCGAAGCGGGGGAGCTACTTACCCTTCCTGCGTGTATCATTCTGGAAGACATTCCAGACAGATCATCATCCGCGCACGGAGGTGACTGACGGCCAGGCATGCTGTGATTGAACCCTGGGGAACAATCATATGCATGCCCTGGAGCGTTTAGCTCACCGGACAGGCTACTGCGACTCGGCCGTAAGGTCAGCCGAAGCTGAAAACGGTCCGATGCAGGCCCTGAAGCATTGTCTCACCGGCCACCCGTAGAGCGACGGGCATGTCGTGGAAAACCCAGAGCGTAGAACGGGTCGGCACACGCTCGATGGCCAAAACTTGGGGGACTACAAGGGTCAAGGACCCAGCCTGTCACCCAGTCGGCAGTTGATCGAAGATTGCAGGAACCAAAAAAGCAAATAAAAAAATAAATAAAAATAAAAAACTTTTTCCCTGGACCAATGGGCCCGAAGGGAGCCATGTCCTACTCCTTGCTAGACAGAAAAAAACGAATCTGCGAGATGCAGAGTGAGGGGATATACCCAGAGGGTCCGTCCCCTGGGCGGTACTGTAGAAGGTGTGATGCAAAACTCCTAAATAACGGATAATACCCACTTGTCAATTGGAAGCTGTGTCGGTCCATGAACGAAAAAGAGTAATACTGTTTTTTGTTGTTTTGTTTATAGCGCAAAAGAAAGCTCTATTTTGTAGGTAAAAAAAAAAAACAAAAAAAAAAAAAACACATTTTATTAAAGGTACAGCATCACACGATAGCGCAATTGTCGCTTAAACTAACGCAGTGCCGAATCACAAAAAATGGCCTGGTCATGGAGGGTAGGTACAAGCACGATTTTAGTTTACATAACCGAAAGAGCAAATTTAACCACTTAACGACCGCTCACTGTATATATACGTCGGCAGAATGGCACCGACAGGCACAATCATGTACAGTGTACGTGACTGCCTTTGTATAGTTGGGGAGTCCAATCGGACCCCCCTTCTATACAGTGAGCGGTCGTTATCCGTTGGGGAGCGATCCGGGATGAGGGGACGGCCGTTCGATTCCGACCACCCCCTCGCGATCGCTCCCGGCGAATGAGAAAGCTTCCTCTGCTGTGTAATGTTTACACAGGCAGAGGAAGTGATGTCATCTCTCATGCGGCGCTCACATATACCGAGCGCCGTACAAGAGAAGACACACAGGTTAGTGCACAAACAGTACACTGACACCAGGACACATAGGAACATAAATGGCTCCCCCCCAGCCCCGTCACAGTGTCACTGATTGCAGTGACCATTTATTTACTGATCACTGCAATCAGTGACATTTGTGACTGTAAAAGTATCACTACAGTTAGTTTTAGGTCCAGTGTAGCCCCCTAATAAAGGTTTAACCCCCTGATCACCCCCCAGATAACCCTTTCACCCCCTATCACCACTGTCGCCAAGCGATCGTTTTTCTGATCGCTGTCTTATTGTCGGTGATGCCAATAGGTAGCCAGTTTTTTTTTTAGGTTCGCCGCAGGTTTTTATAGCGTCAGGTACCCCCATATATTATCTAATAAAGGTTTTAACCCCCTAATTGCCCCTAGTTAACCCTGCGTCACACCCCTGGCAGCGTCAGGTTAGTGCCAGTAACGCTAACACCCACGCGTGAAGCATACACCTCCCTTAGTGGTATAGTATCTGAACAGATCAATATCTGATCAGATCTATACTAGTGTCCCCAGCAGTTTAGGGTTCCCAAAAAAGCAGTGTTAGCGGGATCAGCCCAGATACCTGTTAGCACCTGCGTTTTGCCCCTCCGTCCAGCCCAGGCCACCCAAGTGCAGTATCGATCGATCACTGTCACTTACAAAACACAACACACATAACTGCAGCGTTCGCAGACACAGGCCTAATCCCTGCGACTCCAGTGCTGCAGGAGGCGATTTCACCACCACAGTTAAAAAAAAAAAAAAAAAAGCATATATGCCGAAGCATTGGGGCAGCAGGGGCGGAGGAGCGATTTTGTCCCTAATGCCGCATACATACGGTCGAAATTACGACGGAGGCTTGCCCGTGGAAAAGTCCGACCATGTGTGTGCGGCATAATTTTTGCGGGAAGATGCCCCAATGCTTCGGCATATATAAATGGTGCATGTATGCCCATCATTAGAAGTGGGTGAATGAAGGGAGGTATTCTAATGGTGGGCATACCCACCGATCAATCTCTTTTTTTCGTTCAGCCAACAGGCTGCATGAAAAAAACATTACAATACATGTCCAACAAGGACCAGCAACGTACTGGTATGTTGCTGGACTTTGAATGGTTATAACCGATTGATGCCTGCGGGTTTAGGTATCATCCTTTTCAGCCAGCGGCCGGCTTTCATGTAAAAGCAATCCTAGCGGCTAATTAGCCTCTGGACTGCTTTTACAAGCAGTGGGAGAGAATGTCCCCCCCCCCCCGGATATAAAAAGTGCCATTGGGAAAGCATTTTATCACACCGATCTTGGTGTGGTCAGATGCTTTGAGGGCAGAGGAAAGATCTAGGGTCTAATAGGTACTCTTTTTTTTTTTTAAACTGGGGTCTGTCACTACCTATTGCTATCATAGTGGATATTTACATTCCCTGAGATAACAATAAAAATGATAAAAAAATTAAAATATATGGAAGGAACGGTTTAAAAATAATAAAAAAGCAAAATTAATAATAATATATAAAAAAAAAAATCACTCCTGTCCTGCCCTGCTCTTGCGCAATGGCGAACGCAAGCGTCGGTCTGGCGTCATATGTAAACAGCAATCGCACCATGCATGTGAGGTATCACCGCGAAGGTCAGATCGAGGGCAGTCATTTTAGCAGTAGACCTCCTCTGTAAATCTAACGTGGTAACCTGTAAAGGCTTTTAAAAATATATGTAGTTTGTCGCCAATGCGCGTTTGTGCGAAATTTTAAAGCATGTCGTGTTTGGTATCTATGTACTCGGCCTAAGATCATCTTTTTTATTTCATCAAACATTTGGCCAATATAGTGCGTTTTAGTGCATTAAAATAAAAAAAATAAAAAAGTGTATTTTTTCCCCAAAAAATGCATTTGAAAAATCGCTGCGCAAATACTGTGTGGAAAACAAAAAGTGCAACACCCACCATTTTAATCTGTAGGGCCTTTGCTTTAAAAAAATATATGATTGTGGGTTCAACATAATTTTCTTGCAAAAAAAATAAAAAATATGTTTTCATGTAAACAAAAAGTGTCAGAAAGGGCTTTGTCTTCGAGTGGTTAGAAGAGTGGATGTAAGCTTCCTAATGTTGTGTATAAAATGCCAGAATAGTTCAAAACCCCCCAAAATGACCACATTTTGGAAAGTAGACACCCCAAGCTATATACTGAGAGGCATGTCGAGTCCATGGAATATTTTATATGTTGACACAAGTTGCGGAAAAAATAGGATTTTTGTACTCACCGTAAAATCCATTTCTCTGACATCCATGGACCGACACGGCGGCTCTTATCACTGAACGTATGGGTATATGTCCCTGCTTGCAGGGGAAGATCTAGTCAGAATGTTAAAACATTCCAGAACAAACCAGAGCTGAACAGCTTTGTTTCGTAACAAAGCAGCACAAACTTAAAAGGAAGGGTGGGTGCCGTGTCGGTCCATGGATGTCAGAGAAATGGATTTTACGGTGAGTACAAAAATCCTATTTTCTCTTATCATTCATGGACCGACACGGCGGCTCTTAATCACTGAACGTATGGGACGTCCCAAAGCAGTGTCAAGAGGGATGGGAGCAGTATAAATGGAAAAACCAAAAAACTTCACTCCAAACAAAGCAGAGCTCCTCAACGGAGGAGTTGCCACTTTAAACAGCGGCCTGCAACACCTTGCGGCCGAAGGAAGCATCCGGAGATGCAGCCACATCAACCCTATAAAAAAACTTAGAAAAAGGTATGAACAGACGACCAGGTCGCCGCCTTGCACACTTGTGCAACAGACACTTGATGTCGGAAAACCCAGGAAGCACCAATTGCCCTGGTGGAATGCGCCGTAACCGGGAAGGGAGGCGCCCGCCCCATGAGAGCATAGGCTTGAAAGACGGTTTATCCGATCCACCTAGAAAATGGTGGCAGACGAAGCCGCTTGGCCCTGTTTCTGACCAGAGACAGTCAAACAGAGAGTCAGACTTCCGAATAGAAGCAGTAGCAGACAGGCACACCCGCAAGGCTCGTACCACATTCAAAGTGTGCCGAGCACACTTTCTGGGATGCGATGGGTGAGGACACAAGGACGGGAGGACAATGTCCTCATTTAGGTGAAAGGTAGAGATCACCCTTGACAAAAGAGAAAGTCGCGGATGCAACACCGCCTTATCCTTATGGATGACTAAATATGGTGACTTGTAGTACAAGGTCGCCAATTCAGATACTCGTCTAACAGAAGTGATTGCCACTAAAAGGGGCCACCCTCTGAGACAAAGTGAAGAGGGGAATATCCCTGATATTCTCAAAAGGAGGTTCCTGGAGAACCGAGAGTACCAATTCCGATCCCGCGGGGGGAGAGGAGACTTGACAGGAGGGAGCCCATGGCGAACCCCCCTGCACAAGGGTGCCAACCAAGGAATGACCCGCTAGAGGTCGCCGAAAGAAGACGGCCAAGGCCGAAATCTGACCCTTAATGATACTCAAAGCGAGCCTTTGGGTCACTCCATGCTGTAGGAAACGCAGGATTCTAGGGACAGAATACGTCCGAGGATGTCAGTCCAGCTCTTCGCGCATGGCGATGTAAGCTTTCCAGGTACAGAGATAGTTCTGGAGGAAGACTTCCGTGTCCTTAATATGGACAAAATGACCGAGTCCAAGAGACCTCGGTCTCTCAACACCTGGCTTTTAACAGCCATGCCGTTAAGGCCAGAGACTGTAAAGGCAGGATGAAATATATGACTTTGAGACAGAAAGTCCTCCCTTATTGGCAACCATCAGGGAACGGCCGCGACGAGACGTACCAGATCGGCGTACCAGTGAAGCCGAGGTCAATCCGGAGCAATGAGGATCACCGGAATTTCCTCGGTCGCCACCCTGCGCAGCAGGCGAGGGAGCAACTGCAGCGGAGGATAAACGTATATCAGGTGATAATGACCCCATGGGTCACTGACGCCTCTGAGGCATCCGCCCAAGGATCCCTGGATCTGACCACAAATCTCGACAACTTGCGATTGAGTCGAGAGGCCATCGGGTCCACCTCCGACGTGCCCCACCGTTTGTGTGGCAAAGGAGTTGAAATACCTCCGGGTGCAAGGACCACTCTCCCTGGTCCAACGTCTGGCGACTCAAATAGTCTGCCAGTTCTATGCCCGGAATGTAAACAGCCGACAGAGCCGGCACGCTTCTTTTAGCCCACTTCAGGGTACGGGGGACCTCGGAAGCCGCAGCTGAGCTCAGAGTCCCCCCTTGATGGTCGACATATGCCACCACGTGACTTGTCCGACTGGATCCTAATGGAGCGATCCTGCAATCTCTCAGACCACAAGGAGAGGCAGTCTGATGGCCCGTATTTTCAGAACATTGATCTGCAAACGGGCTTCGTCCGGAGTCCAAGCCCTTGGGCCAACAGGACTCCCCCCCAGCCCTTCAGGCTGGCGTCCGTAGTGAACACCGTCCATTGGACAGGGAGGAACAACTTCCCGGACCGAAGAGCCGGGGACCCAAACCACCATGTCAGGGACGCCCTGACCAGATGGCTCACCTGGATCGGAAAATCCAAAGACAACGGGGATTTGTCCCAAGGGAACAAGATCTCCTTCTGCAATGCCCTGGTGTGTGATTGGGCATACGGAACGGCCTCGAAAGAGGTCACCATGAGTCCCAGGACTCCTATGCAAAAACGGATTGACGACCATTTTTTCGGATGTCAGCATCCGCACTGCAGACTGAAGTGTCAGTAGCTTCCCCGGAGGTAGGAATACCTTTGCCTCCAAGGAGTCCAGAATCAGACCGAGATACTCCATATCTTGAGTCAGTACCCGGACTGACTCGTGAATGTTTAGGAGCCACCCGAAGTCCCTGAGGGTCCGACTGACGATAGTCAAACTGTCTTCTAATTCTGAGCCATTTCCTTGCTCTGAGAAGATCGTCCAGATAGCCCACGACAGCAATGCCTTGCTGTCTCAGCAAGCTAGAACCGGCACAAGCACCTTGGTGAACACCTTCGGTGCCGAGGCTAGGCCGAAAGGAAGAGCCACAAATTGATAGTGGACTTCGCCGATCGCAAGCGCAGATCGGAACATGCGAGTAGGCGTCCTTGATGTCCAAGGTCGCCAGAAAATCCCCTTGACGGAGTGTACTGACCACCGTGCGAAAGGATTCCATGCGGAACTTTTGCACCTTCACGAAGGCATTCAGGACCTGGAGGTCCAAGATAGGCCGAACCCTGTCCCTTTTTTGGGACGACAAACGAATTCGAGTAGAATCCCTGAAACCTCTCCTGTGACGGAACTAGCACAATCACTCCGGACCTCAAACCTGAATAGGCCCCATAGGGCCGCCCGACGGGCAGGAAGGAGAGGAAGATTCGAGGGAAGAATCTGTCTGGTATTAGGAACGGAACCTATCCTGTAACCTGAGGTGATCACCTTGCACACCCACCGGTAGGAGATCCGGGAGGTCCATTGATCCGTGGACCTGCAAGACGTCACCCCTACCCCAGAGTCGGGTGGGGGCAAGACTTCACGCGGAGGCGGGCTAGGGAGCCGGCTTGTTCGGCATACGCACCCAGGGGCGCTCGTGTCCACCAGCCTTACCGCTGTCAGTCTGGGAGGGCCTCCCCGTTGACTGACGAAAAAAAAACCTTTTTGCTGGAAAGGAAGGACCCTGCTTTGGGCGGTCTCCTTACCTTTGCTAGCCTGAGGAAGAACAGTGCTTTTACCTCCCGTGACATCCTTGATGCAGTCATCCAGCGCAGCACCGAAAAGCCTACCACCTTTAAATGGTAAATCCTTCAGAGGCTTTTTAGAAGCTAGGTCAGCAGACCAGCATTTCAACCATTTCAGACAACGCAATACCACCGCCAAGACAGAGGCCCTGAGTTATAAGGGGCCACGTCAAACGTAGCGTTGCCACATAAACCAGGTCCTGCACCATTTGTGGGCCAGAGCAATAGTGTCTGGAGGAAGATTATGCTCCTGTACAGTTTGGTGCAAAAATTTTTTTGCCCACCCTGTAAGTGTTGGAGACACAAGGGTCACCGCTACCACAAGCCGTAGGGCGGACCCCAACAAGGCAAACATGGCTCTACTCACCACTTCTGACCTCCTGTGAGTGGGGTCCTTAAATGCAGGAGTCCCCTCCACCGGGAGAATGGTGGCCTTGTTCAACCGGGCGACTGTAGGGTCGACCACTGGGGGAGAAGCCCACGTTTTAAGTAGGGCATCCTCAAAAGGGGTATCTGATAGACAAACGCCGTGGGACCATAAAAGTCTTCTGCGGCTTTTTTCCCAGACCTTATCAATGAGCTGGTAAAAGAAAAGGTACATATGGAAAAATGGGATTTTTTGTACTCACCGTAAAATCCTTTTCTCTGACATCCATGGACTGACACGGCGTCTCTTTACACTTTACACGTGGGTTATGTCTCTGCTTGCAGGAGAAGACCTAGGCAGAATGTGAGATGTTATACATACATTCTAAAAGCCAGAGCTGAACAGCCCCACCCAGGGGGCGGTCCCTCCGGGCATAACCCTCCCACTACAGTCAGCAGACTTCAGTTCGTAACAAAGCAGTACAAACTTAAAAGGAAGGGTGGGTGCCGTGTCAGTCCATGGATGTCAGAGAAAAGGATTTTACGGTGAGTACAAAAAATCCTATTTTCTCTTATCATCCATGGACTGACACGGCGTCTCTTTACACTTTACACGTGGGATGTCCCAAAGCAGTGTCAAGAGGGATGGGAGCAGTATAAATGGAAAAACCAAATTTTCACTCCAAGAAGGCAGATCTCCTCAACGGAGGAGTCGCAACTTTAAACAGCGGCCTGCGGCCGAAGGAAGCATCCGAAGATGCAGCCACATCAACCTTATAAAAAAACTTAAAAGGCATGAACAGACGACCAGGTCGCCGCCTTGCACACTTGTGCAACCGATGCTTGATGTCGGAAAACCCAGGAAGCACCAATTGCCCTGGTGGAATGCGCCGTAACCGGAAAGGGAGGCGCCCGCCCTTTGAGAGCATAGGCTTGAATGACGTTTTGTCTGATTCCCCTAAAAATGATGGCAGACGAAACCGCTTGGCCCTGTTATGGACCAGGGGCAGTCACAAACAGTGAGTCGGACTTCCGAATAGAAGCAGTAGCAGACAGGTACACCCGTAAGGCTCGTACCACCTCCAATATGTGCAGCGCAAACTCTCTGGGATGCGATGGGTGAGGACACAAGGACGGGAGGACAATGTCCTCATGTAGGTGAAAGGTAGACACCACCTTTGGCAAAAAGGAAGGTCGCGGATGCAACACCGCCTTATCCTTATGGATGACTAAATATGGCGACTTGCAGGACAAAGCCGCCAACTCAGACACTCGTCAAACAGAAGTGCTTGCCACTAAAAGGCCACCTTCTGAGACAAGACAAGAGAGGAATATCCCGGATATTCCCAAAAAGGAGGTTCCTGGAGGACCGAGAGCACCAAATTCAGATCCCACGGTGGGAGAGAATGCTTGACAGGAGGGAGCACATGGCGAACCCCCAACACAAGGTGCTAACCAAGAAATGACCCGCTAGAGGTCGCTGAAAGAAGACGGCCAAGGCCGAAATCTGATCCTTGATGGTACTCAAAGCAAGCTTTTGGGTCACTCCACACTGCAGAGGACGCAGGATTCTGGGGACGGAATACGTCCGAGGACGCCAGTCCAGCGCTTTGCATATGGCGATATAAGCTTTCCAGGCACGGTGATAGATCTGCCTGGAGGAAGACTTCCGTGTCCTTAACATGGTCAAAATGACAGAGTCCGAGAGACCTCGGTCCCTCAACACCTGGCTTTTAACAGCCCTGCGGTTAAAGCCAGAGACTGTAAGCCGGATGAAACATAGGACCTTGAGACTGAAGGTCCTCCCTCATCGGCAACCGCCAGGGAACGTCCGCAACGAGACGTACCAGATCAGCGTACCAGTGACGCTGAGGCCAATCCGGAACAATTAGGATCACCGGAGTTTATATCAGGCGATAAGGACCCTATGGGGCCACCAACGCATCCGAGGCATCGCCCAAGTATCCCTGGATCTGGCCACAACCTCGACCCTTGCGACTGGGTCGAGAGGCCATCAGGTCCACATCCGACGTGCCCCACCGTCGGCAAAGGAGTTGAAATATGTAAGGACCACTCTTCCTGGTCCGGCGTCTGGCGATTGGCGACTCAGATAGTCCGCCCCTACAGAGCCGGCACGTTTCTTCCTGCCCACTTCAGGATACGGACTACCGCGGAAGCCACAGCTGAGCTCCGAGTCCCCTCGTGATGGTTTACATACGCCACCGCCGTGGCGTTGTCCGACTGGCTCCTGATGGAGCGACCCCGTACTCTCTCCGACCTGAGGAGAGACACAGTCTGATGGCCCGTATTTCCAGAACAGTGATTGGTAAACGGGCTCGCTAGGAGTCCAAGGCCTTGAGCCGACAGGACTCCCCAAACTCCACCCCAGCCCGTCAGACTGGTGTCCGTCGTGAGTACCGTCCATTGGATGGGAGGGGAACGACTTTCCGGACCGAAGAGCCGAGGGTCTCAACCACCATGTCAGGGACGCCCTGACCAGGTGAATCACCTGGATCCGAAGATCCAAGGACAACGGGGATTTGTCCCAGGTGGACAAGATCTCCTTCTGCAATGCCCTGGTGTGTGATTGGGCATACGGAATGGCCGCGAAGGAGGCCACCAGGAGTCCCGGGACTCTCATGCAAACAACGGATTGACAACCATTTTCGGGATGTCAGCACCCGCACCGCAGACTGAAGTGTCAGCAACTTCTCCAGAGGTAGGATACCTTTGCCTCCAAGGAGTCCAGAACCAGAACTAGATACTCCAGACACTGAGTCGGGACCAGGACTGACTCCTGAATGTTCAGGAACCACCCGAAGTCCCTGAGGGTCTAATTGACGATAGTCACCTTTCCTCTAAGTCTGAGCCACTTTTTGCTCATAGCAGAAGACCGTCCAGATAGCCCACGACAGCAATACCTCGCTGTAACAGAAGGCTATAACCGGAGCAAGCACCTTGGTGAACACCCTTGGTGCCGAGGCAAGGCCGAAAGGAAGAGCCACAATCGATAGTGGACTTCGCTGATCGCAAGGCGCAGAAACTTCTGGTGACTTGCGCAGATCGGAACATGCAAGTAGGCGTCCTTGAAGTCCAAGGACGCCAGAAGAAAATCCCTTTGGTGGAGTGTAGCGATCACCGTGCGAATGGATTCCATGCGGAATTTCTGCACCTTCTCGAAGGCATTCAGGGCCTTGAGGTCCAGGATAGGTCGAACCACGTCCTATTTTTTGGGACGACAAACAGATTCGAGTAGAATCCCTGAAAACTCTCCTGTGACGGAACCGGCACAATAACTGAGGGACCTGATCAAATCCTGTACAGCCCCCAAGAGGGCTGCCCGACAGGTAGGAAGGAGAGGAAGATTCAAGGGAAAGAATCTGTGTGGGGGCCAGGATCGGAATACTATCCTATATCCTGAGGTGACCACCTCGCACACCCACCAGTCGGAGATTCGGGAGGTCCACCGATCCGTGAACCTGCGAAGTCGTCCCCCCACCCCAGAGTCGGGCGGAGGCAAGACTTCACGCGGAGGTGGGCTTGGGAGCCGCTTGTTTGGCTTACGCACCCAGGGGCACTTGTGCCCACCAGCCGCACTGCCGTCAGTCTGAGAGGGCCTACCTGTGGACTCTGACTGACGAAAAAACCCCTGTTTTGCTGGAAAGGAAGGCCCCTGTTTGCGGCGGGCCTCCTCACCCTTGCTAGTCTAAGGAAGAAGAGTGCGTTTACCTCCGTGACATCCATGACGATGTCATCCAGAGCAGCACCGAAAGGTCTACCGCCTTTAAATAGTAGATCCGTCAGGAGCTTCCTAAGGCTAGGTCAGCAGACCAGCATTTCAACCAGATAAGACGACGCAATACCACCGCCGAGACAGAGGCCCTGGATATTAAAAGGGCCGCGTTCAGCGTGGCGTCGCACACAGAAACCAGGCCCTGAACCAGTTGGTGGGCCAGAGCAACTGTGTCTGGAGGAAGAATATGCTCCTGTACAGCTAGGTGCAACATTTTTGCCCAACCTGTAAGTGTTTTAGACACAAGGGTCGCCGCTACCACAGGTCGTAGGGCGGATCCCAACAAGGCAAACATGGTTCTGCTCACCACTTCTGACCTCCTGTCAGTGGGGTCCTCAAATGCAGGAGTCCCCTCCATCGGGAGTGATGGCCTTGTTCAACCGGGCGACTGGAGGGTCGACCACTGGGGGAGAAGCCCACTTTTTAAGTAGGGCATCTTCAAGGGGTATCTGATAGACAAACGCCGCGGGACCATAAAAAAATTCTGCGGCTTTTCCCAGACCTTATCAATGAGCTGGTCAAAGAAAGTACATATGGAAAAACCTCTTTAGAAGGCCTGGCCTTAAAAGAACCAAAGGAGACTGTATCAGCCTGAGGTTCTGCATCCGCAGCATTTTAGCCTGAGAGTGTCCCTCACCACAGTCATGAGTACACTAACAAGCGCCCTGTCATTCACTGACTCAGAACTGGAGTTTTCCACATAAGGAATGTCCTGTTCAAAACCATCCAATACATTCAGAACTAGGGTCCTGAGCGGTAGTGGCTAGGCCCATATCTGAATCAGCGCACTGCCCTCATGTAGTAAAGTGGGGAGAGGGCGCTTTTTGCTCCCTTGCGCTTGCACACAGCTCCCATCCTGGTCAGAAATTATTCCAGGACTGCCCACAACTGGTCCCTAGGGACTGCAGGTGCTGAAGCACTGCCTGTTGTCCACTGACATTTAGGGGAAGCTGGTGACCGAGACTCCACATTGCCCCCCTCTGAGACTCCTCAGATAAAAAGTCCACCCACAGGCTGTGCTGACTGAGGAGGGGGCGCCCAGGGGACTCACCAAACCGGACCAGGGACCGCTCAGTTCCGCTGTCTGTACCGCGCAGTGTCAGCGCTGGTGAGCTGTGAGGAGATTGTGAGGAGATTTGCGCTGTTACAGCAGCGCTAGAGGCCAAAACTAGTGCTGAAGAGCGCGCAGGCTACAAGAAAATGGCCGCCGCACTTCACTGAGGCGATCCGCGGCAAGATGGCCACCATGACGCAGCTAAAGTGAAACAACAGTACACACACAGCGCCACTCGGCGCTCAGGCCCCAAAACTCACAAAAAAAGGCCCCAAGCATATCTGCAGACCAGCATGAGCCCCTCCAAGAACAGTGTGACCCCCAGGCACCCCACACAGCACAGCGCCAGCAATGATGACAGAGAGTGACAATGAAATACAGGGGGAGACAGGGAAAATCCCCCACAGAGAAACACACAGCTTTTTGTACTCACCTGCAGGCAGGAGAGACTACTTACCCGTCCCCTGAGGGACCCACTGGTGTGTTTCTGACAGAACTATCACAGTGCAGTACTGAGTAGCTGTCGGCCCGGTCCACCGCGAAAGATACAGTCAGTCAGGAACTGTTCAGTCTTGAGAGGACCGTGGGAGCATGAAAGCAAACCCGGCCACCCCTGGAGTCATGGGGCCTGTCGTGAACTGAGTCTCACGCACACAAGGCGAGGATCAGCACGCTCGATGGTCGGACAGGGAAGACTACGAGGATATCTTGTACCCAACCTGTTGCCCAGCCGACAGTTGATAGAAGATTCTCAAATATAAAATAAAAAAGAATTCCAGAAAAGGAATAAAAAATAGGCCAGGAGACTGGCTCCTGAGAGAGCCACGTCTTCTCCTTCTGCTAGGCAGAAAAAAACTGAAGTCTGCTGACTGTAGTGGGAGGGTTATGCCCGGAGGGACCGCCCCCTGGGTGGGGCTGTTCAGCTCTGGCTTTTAGAATGTATGTATGTATAACATCTCACATTCTGCCTAGGTCTTCTCCTGCAAGCAGGGACATAACCCACGTGTAAAGTGTAAAGAGACGCCGTGTCAGTCCATGGATGATAAGAGAAAAACCCTTTTTAGAAGGCCCAGCCCTAAGGAACCAGAGGAGACTGTCTGCCTGAGGTTCTGCATCCGCAGCATTTAGCTTGCGAGTGTCCCTCACTGCAGCAATGAGTTCACTAACAAGCGCCCTGTCAGTTACTGACACAGAACTGGAGTCTTCCTTGCAAGGAATGTCCTGTTCAAAACCATCAAATATATTCAGAGCTAGGGTCCTGAGCGGTAGTGGCTAGGCCCATATCTGAATCAGTGCACACCCCCCCCCCTTTTTTTTGTGGAAAAAAAGTGGGGAAAGGGGCTTTTTTGTTCCCTTGCGCTCACACACTGCTTCCTCCTGGTCATATTAATGATTCCAGGATTGCCGACAACTGGTCCCTAAGGACCGCAGGTGCAGGAGCACTGCCAGTTGTCTCTAACAAAGTGAAGAAACAGGTGAACCAGACTCCAATATTGCCACCCTCTGAGACCTTATTCACCATTACAGTGAATAATACAGCCCACCCACAGGCCGTGCTGGGGCTGAGGAGGGGATACCCGGAGTACTCACCACCCCTAGGGACCGCTCGGTACCGCTGTATGAGCCGCGCTGTATGAGTCGCGCTGTAGTGCGGGTGCAGCCTGAGGTGAAGAATCTGTGAGGATGTGTGTATTTCACGCCGTTCAGCAGCGCTGCTAGAGGCCGAAAACGTAACTGAAGCGCCGCGGCTACAAGAAAATGGCCCCCGGGCACCAGTATAACTGTGTATTAAGCCCCAGCAAAATGGCCGCCAATGGCGCACTTTTTAAAAATAAAACAACGCGCCAATGGCGCACAGAAAAAAAACAGTCAGTCCTCCCAGAACACTTCCCAAGCAAAATAACAGTCATGGAGCGGCCCCCCCAGGGCAGAGTGACCCCCCAAGCATCCCCACACAGCACAGCAGCACAGCAGGGTGCAGAGAGCAGCATAACAGGGGGGAGACAGGGAGAACCCCCCACACACAGAAACACAGCCAGCATGTACTCACCTTGCAGCAGGAGAGACTACTTACCCGTCCCGCAAGCACCTTGGAGAACACCCCCGGTGCCAATAGAGGAACTCACTGGCTTGTTTCAGACAGACCTATCACAGAGTCGTACTGCGTAGCTGTTGGCCCGGTCCACCGCGAAAGATACAGTAGGTACTGTTTGATCTTGAGAGGACCGCGGGAGCATGAAAGCAACCCGGCCACCCCTGGAGCCACGGGGTATGTCGTGAACTGAGTCTCACGCACACAAGGCGAGGATCAGCACGCTCGATGGTCGGACAGGGAAGACTACGAGGATACCAGTGTACCCAACCTGTTGCCCAGCCGACAGTTTATTGAAGGTCTCAAAAATAAAATAAAATTCCCAAAGGAATAAAATTTTAAAGTAAAATCTTCCAGGAGACTGGCTTCTGAGAGAGCCACGTCTTCTCCTTCTGCTAGGCAGAAAAAAACTGAGGTCTGCTAGCTGCAGGTGGGAGGGTAATGTTCGGAGGGACCGCCCCCCTGGGCAGGGCTGTTCAGCTCTGGTTTCTTCTAGAATGTTTTAACATTTAACATTCTGCCTAGATCTTCTCCTGCAAGCAGGGACATATACCCATACGTTCAGTGATAAGAGCCGCCGTGTCGGTCCATGGATGATAAGAGAAAAGACAATTTATTTTTTATTTTTATTTTTTTTGCACAAAGTTGTTACTAAAATGATATATTGCTCAAACATGCCATGGGCATATGTGGAATTACACCCCAAAAAACATTCTGTTGCTTCTCCTGAGTATGGGGATACCACATGTGAGACTTTTTGGGAGCCTAGCCGCGTACGGAGCCCCAAAAACCAAGCACCGCCTTCAGGCTTTCTAAGGGTGTAAATTTTTGATTTCACTTCTCACTGCCTATCACAGTTTGGGAGGCCATGGAATGCCCAGATGGCACAAAACCCCCCCAAATGACCCCATTTTGGAAAGTAGACACCCCAAGCTATTTGCTGAGAGGCATGTTGAGTATTTTACAGCTGTCATTTGTTTTTGAAAATGAAAATAAAAATTATTTTCTTTCTTCATTTTCAAAAACAAATGAGAGCTGTAAAATACTCAACATGCCTCTCAGCAAATAGCTTGGGGTGTCTACTTTCCAAAATGGGGTCATTTGGGGGGGTTTTGTGCCATTTTGGCATTTTATGGCCTTCGAAACTGTGATAGGTAGTGAGGAGTGAAATCAAAAATTTGTGCCTTTAGAAATCCTGAAGGCGGTGCTTGGTTTTCGGGGTCCCGTACGCGGCTAGGCTCCTAAAAAGTCCCACACATGTGGTATCCCCGTACTCAGGAGAAGCAGCAAAATGTATTTTGGGGTGCAATTCCACATATAACCATGGCATGTGTGAGCAATATATCATTTAGTGACAACTTTTTGTAATTTTTTTTTTTTTGTCATTATTCAATCACTTGAGACAAAAAAAATAAAAAATATTCCATGGGCTCAACATGCCTCTCAATTTCCTTGGGATGTCTACTTTCCAAAATGGGGTCATTTGGGGGGGTTTTGTACTGCCCTGCCATTTTAGCACCTCAAGAACTGAGATAGGCAGTCATAAATTAAAAGCTGTGTAAATTCCAGAAAATGTACCCTAGTTTGTAGACGCTATAACTTTTGCGCAAACCAATAAATATACGCTTATTGACATTTTTTTTACTAAAGACATGTGGCTGAATACATTTTAGCCTAAATGTATGACTAAAATTGAGTTTATTCGATTTTTCTTATAACAAAAAGTAGAAAATATCTTTTTTTTTTCCAAAATTTTCAGTCTTTTTCCGTTTATATCGCAAAAAATAAAAAAAACGCAGAGGCAATCAAATACCATTAAAAGAAAGCTCTATTTGTGGGAAGAAAAAGACGCAAATTTCGTTTGGGTACAACATTGCATGTCCGCACAATTTACAGTTAAAGCAGCGCAGTGCAAAACTCTGAAAACACCTCTGGTCCTTTAGCTACAAAATGGGGCGGGGCTTAAGTGGTTAAAAACCAAACTAAATGGACATCCAACAGATGAATAAGCATGGAAAAAATGTCACAGGATTGAGGAAACAATTTGTGTAGACAACATTAAAATAAAAAAACAGTTCAAGTGCAACTAAACCCAGGACCCTACATTCACTATATCTTGTCTCCCACAGTACACAGAACATGGACATGCAATTATTTTAGTAAATATAAACTGCGAAATACCTTTTCTCATCAGCAGTATACAACAGGTCTTGTGACTTCTATCAGTGTTTTTTTTTTTTTAAAAGATATTTTTATTGAGTTTCAAGACAAACAGACATACAGAAAAAAAAACACAGTAGTCCCAGACAATCTGGGCACACTCAGGTATTACACATATCAATTTGCACAAAGAAGTATACAAAAATAAAAATAAAATTATTTTTGTAAGTGCAGTATTTGAACACAAGGCACAAAAGAAGAAAAGGCGCAGGCATATATATTGTCACTGAGGCAGATCTAGGGCCGAAACAACTAATCTATTAATCGACAACTAATCGATGACATTAATCAATTACTATTTTCATAATCGATCGGCCAGTAACATAATGGGGTTAAAAAAACTAAAATGAGCCCTTTAGAGAACAAAAAGAGCAAATCGCTACTGTAAATATTACTTTCACTGTCCCACAGTAAAAAATTAATCCCTTACAGTAGCGATTATTTGCTCTTTTTGTACTAATTTTAGTTTTTTTAACCCCATTATGTTACTCAACATCTCAGGCCTGGGTCACACCTCTGTTTTTTGGTGCTTTTTGCAGAAACACACTACAGTCCATTTACATGGTTTCCTATGGGACACGTTCACATCTAAGCTTTTTTCAGCTGCTGCGTATCTGGAAAGGGCAAGGACTTTTTTTAATGCAAAAACCGGTGCTATTTTGTTTTTTTGGTTCAATATACTTCAATGGAGAAGCTGCAGAAAAGCATGTAATGCGTTTTTGCGGCAATTTGTGTTTTTTAATCTGCCCAACAAATTGGCCCGAAAAAAAAAAAAATTTTTAAAAATGCAAATCGCCGCAAAATCACTTTTTTTTTTTTTAAGGTTGTTAACCGATTAATCGAAACAATAAATCGGCCAACTAATCGATTATGAAAATAATCGTTAGTTGCAGCCCTAGGCAGATCAACAAGAAAATAAAAAAAACGCAGACACTTGAAGTCTTCAGGGCACGGCCTAGTAATGACTGATAAGGATAAATTATTTGCGTTGTGAGAGAGTCAACGGGCTAGCCAGCCATTTACCTCAGATCTTATGAAACGTCTTATTCCGTTTCTCAAAAGTAATTTTATAGAGCGGGATAGCATCGTCAATAAGTTTCAGCCAAAGGGACTTCAGGAGGAGGACTGTGCACCCTTCCAGGATAATAGGATGGCTTTCTTAACATAAAAATAGAGTATGCATAGCAGTCTCTTGGCATGGGTGGAAATATGTAAGCCCCCAAAAATGCAGAGAAGGCAGTTCTTGTGATGAATAATGTTTGGGAGGCCTAGCGCTGAGGAGACAAAGGCACCCACCTCCTCCCAGAAATCTCGAACTATCAGGCACAACCAAAAACAATGTATGAAGTCGGCCTTCTGGCCACAGCCGCGAAAACAGCTAGCCGAGGGCAGGAGTCCCATTTTTATATAATCTAGCCGAGGTGAGGCGAGTCTGATGGAATACTTCAATCTGTATAATTAGGTCTCGGGAGTCATTGACAGAAGTTTTAAATGGATCCCTAAACTCTGACCAGTCCTCATCGTCTAGTGAAATATCTAGGGAGGTCAATTTCACCTGGGCCCTGCGAAACCTAGGGTTAATGTCCATCATCAGGGCAGCTTAGTATGTAGAAATTAACTTACTGGGGTCTGGTTGTCTGAGCAGCTTTCCTAGAGGGGGCAGATCTGGAGGATCATCCAGAGCGCCGAACTGGGCTTGGACAGCATGCCTAAGTTGGTAATAGTAAAACAGGTAGGAGCTCGGCAGGTCGAAGTCTAAACTCAACTGAGAGAAAGTTTTAAAGCCTTGGGCATTATACAGATGGCATAAATATTTAACCCCCTTTGAATACCAATGATTGGGATCCGGGATAGTGTACAATTCCTGTAAATTGGGATTAAACAACAGGGGGGTGGTTGGGAGATGTCAGCCAAGTATGTGTGGAGACCTTCTTGACAATATAATGAAAGACTGAAAGTGTATTGGCTATGACTGAGGTACCAGGGCGGTCAGGAGCCCGTCCCCTATAAATAACATTATGTAAGGTTTCCATGGAAGATACAATAGCTCCCTCCGTGGAGGTACAAGCGTTAGCTGGGACTGGGCACAACCAGTCATGGATATGCATCAACTGAGATGCTAGGTAATATAAATGAAAGTTAGGAAATGCCAACCCTACCAGATGTGCTGGCCGCCTCAGCGTTTCAAGGGCTACCTTAGGGTAGCCTCCCTTCCACAAGAAAGTAGTACATAGCGAGTCTATACGTTTAAAGATAGATTTAGGTATTTTGCATGGGGAGTTAGCAAGGATATAGGAGGAATCTAGGTAGATAAATCATTTTAAAGGACATTAGCCCTCCCCATGAGGTCTAGAGGCAGATCCATCCACAACTTGGTCTGTTCTTGAAGGCGGGTCAACAAATGTTCTAAATTATTAGCAATATAGGGAGACAAGGGGGCTTGCACCTGTACCCCAAGATATCTAAAAGGAAGACACTACCTGTAACTTGGAATCAGGGTGAATCTGAGGAGGCACAGACCCATCCAATGGGAAGAGGCTAGACTTCTCCCAATTCACCCTAAAACCAGAAAAAGTCTACAAACGTATTAATTTCTCTCAACAGGGCCTGGAGTGATTCACTAGTGTCTACGCCGATGACACCTTGGTGTATTTAGCAAAGGGAAATTCGTTCCTCTATATTCGCGATCGGGAGACCTTTAATGAAGGGGGAGGAATGAATGCAGACAGCAAGCGGTTCCATGGCCAGGGAAAACAAGAGGGGGGACAGTGGGCACCCCTGTCGTGTGCCAGTGGTAATTGGGAATGAGTCAGTAATATTAGAATTAACCCTTACTCTAGCTGCTGGGGAAGTGTAAAAGGAGCTTGATCCAAGTTATCATACGAGGGCCGAAGCCATACATCTGCAATACCTGAAAGAGGTAGGGCCATTCAACACTGTCGAATGCCTTACTAGCGACACAATAGCACGGGTAGGGGGACAATCGTGGGGATACTGCAGGTTGTGGAACAACCTGCAGATATTAATTCTGGTAGATCTACCTGGAATAAAGCCGCCCTGGTCACGATTGACCAGAGACTCCAGAGGTCAGACGGTTAGCCAATATTTTGGCCAGGATTTTAACATCCACATTGATAAGGGAAATTGGACGATAGGACTCACATTTAAGGGGATCCTTACGGGGTTTCAATAAAAGTACTATTAGGGCCTCACGCATTGTTGGAGGGAGGACGCCAGCTTCCAGTGCTGCATTATAGAAAGAGTGGAAAGAGTCTGAATGGCAGGAAAATTGGCGTTCTGTAAGACCATGAACCTGGAGCCAGTCCAGGAAGGAGGGGAAAAGATCTGCCCCCACCCCCCAATTGGTCTATTACCGGGTCTAGCAAGGCATTAAAGTCCCCTACATAAAGTAGGGGACCAGGGGGTCTGGTCAACAGATGGACAACTTGGAAAGCAGGTCCACTGAAAATGGGGGTGGGATGTAAACATTCACTAAAAGTAAAGGTTGCAGTGGAAATTTGTATGGTTAGGACAATATACCTCCCGTCAGGGTCTGTTTTAACCTGAACCGTCTCAGCTGGAAGAGATTTGGCCAGGAGGATAGATACCCCTTTGGAATAGTTAGTATGAGTAGCATGATATGAAGCCGACAGCCAGGGGCGTCTCAGGGCCCTTGTTTTAGAGCCCGTGAGGTGAGTCTCCTGGAGACAAATATGAGGACGGCTTTTTTTCAGAATGGAGAAGACCAGTGACCTCTTCTGGGGTGCATTCAAACCCCTAGTGTTCCAAGAGACTATCCTCAGGGGCTTTGCCATGGTAAAATACATAGTAGTAAAGGAGCACACAGTAACATAACAGTAAATACAGAAATGACTAGGTAGGCCGCACTACCCGAAGCACATACAAGCATAAAACAAAAAAATGCCTGGATCTGCAAGCAGAGAAGTTTGGGCCAGCAGTGCAATATTGAAAACATTAGTATCCTGCCACAGGCAGCAACCTGAGAATCCCTTATTCAGGGAAAAAATATAAACCTGAAGTGAAAAGGAAAAAAAAAAAAAAAAGAAGAAGGAAAAAAACACCAAGAAAGTTCCAAAAAACTCCCATCCCCCACCCCACTCAATTATCCCCAACATAGCGAGCCTTGTATCCCTAACCAAAAAAAACCCTGTCACCGCAAAAAGGCAGAGTAGGTCAAAAACTGTTCCGTGGCCGCGCCACTAACTGGTGGGAGGGTGGTGTAGAAAAATCTGGTGAGGCTCTCAACCCGTGGTAGCAAAAAGAGCCACAATAAGGCCTCATGCCCACGGACGTTTTTACAGCCGCGTTTTTTACAGCTTAAAAACGCATGTCCACGTTAGTCTATAGCTTCATGCCCACCTAGGCGTTTTTGAGCTGCAAATAGCATAGGCGTTTTTAAGCTGTAAAAAAAAAAAAAAAAAAAAAAAAAAAAACACACGAACAGTGCGTTCCTCTGCGTCTGCATAAAAACGCGAAGCGTTAAAACCGCTCGAAAATGCGCAAAAACGCAGCGATTGCGTTTTTGAGCTCCGACTTCTTTTTTTTTCCGAAAAAAAATACGGTCAAAAAATGTATACAATAACATAGACAGGCATTTTTAAGCTGTAAAAAACGCTCAAAAACGCGGCTGTAAAAATGTCCGTGGGCATGAGGCCTAAACATGTCATGATGAACAATGAATGGTCTCCTCGGCGGGGAGGGATTGAAGGATCTTTAGGCCTCTTCTCCAGAAAGAAGAAAGTACATCTTGAGTGAAGGGTAATGTTCGGGTATGAGGGCCTGTGGGGGATAGTCATCAAAGCACAGTGTTCAACTTCAGGGGTATTAGGCAGTACCCAGCAAGTAAAAAAAACACACACACACACACACACACACACACACACACACACACACACACACACACACACACACACACACACACACACACACACACACACCCCTATATCTCTCAAGACCAGGAAGATGGGGGAGGTCAGTATATTGTATAATAGGGGCAGGAAAAAAAAAAAAAGAGCGTTTACTCTTTTGCCCACAAAATGAGATATGAGGGAGTAGGATCAATGTGGCTAGTAAACAGCGTCTGAAGGCCAAACACAGCATCAGTTACCTCTGCGTCTAGGAGCAACACCGTAATGGTCATTCAGCCAGGCCATGGCTTCTTTAAGGCTAATGTAAAAGTATGCCTTACCATCGTGGACGATTCGTAATTTAGCAGGAAAAAGCATGGCATAGGATAGCCCTTCCGTGCGCAGGCGAGACTTCACTGCAGAGAAGGAAACACGCTGGCGTTGAACCTCAGCAGAAAAGTCCTGATAGACAGAGATGGTGTTACCATTGTATTTGAGTGGGCCTTTTTCCCCTTGCAATGCGCAGGATAGCAACTTTATCCTGAAAGTTGAGGATGCGGGCAATAATGGAGCGTGGGGGGCCACCTTCAATGACATGAGAGAATGAGGGTGCGTCTTTGCCAAAAATGTCCCATAACCAGGAATAATAGGATTTTTGTACTCACCGTAAAATCCGTTTCTCTGACGTCCATGGACCGACGCAGCTCTCATACTGATTACATGTGGGTATACAGGTCCTTCTCAAAAAATTAGCATATTGTGATAAAGTTCATTATTTTCTGTAATGTACTGATAAACATTAGACTTTCATATATTTTAGATTCATTACACACAACTGAAGTAGTTCAAGCCTTTTCTTGTTTTAATATTGATGATTTTGGCATACAGCTCATGAAAACCCCAAAATCCTATCTCAAAAAATTAGCATATTTCATCCGACCAATAAAAGAAAAGTGTTTTTAATACAAAAAAAGTCAACCTTCAAATAATTATGTTCAGTTATGCACTCAATACTTGGTCGGGAATCCTTTTGCAGAAATGACTGCTTCAATGTGGCGTGGCATGGAGGCAACCAGCCTGTGGCACTGCTGAGGTGTTATGGAGGCCCAGGATGCTTCGATAGCGGCCTTAAGCTCATCCAGAGTGTTGGGTCTTGCGTCTCTCAACTTTCTCTTCCCAATATCCCACAGATTCTCTATGGGGTTCAGGTCAGGAGAGTTGGCAGGCCAATTGAGCACAGTAATACCATGGTCAGTAAACCATTTACCAGTGGTTTTGGCACTGTGAGCAGGTGCCAGGTCGTGCTGAAAAATGAAATCTTCATCTCCATAAAGCTTTTCAGCAGATGGAAGCATGAAGTGCTCCAAAATCTCCTGATAGCTAGCTGCATTGACCCTGCCCTTGATAAAACACAGTGGACCAACACCAGCAGCTGACATGGCACCCCAGACCATCACTGACTGTGGGTACTTGACACTGGACTTCAGGCATTTTGGCATTTCCCTCTCCCCAGTCTTCCTCCAGACTCTGGCACCTTGATTTCCGAATGTACTTTGGACCACTGAGCAACAGTCCAGTGCTGCTTCTCTGTAGCCCAGGTCAGGCGCTTCTGCCGCTGTTTCTGGTTCAAAAGTGGCTTGACCTGGGGAATGCGGCACCTGTAGCCCATTTCCTGCACACGCCTGTTCACGGTGGCTCTGGATGTTTCTACTCCAGACTCAGTCCACTGCTTCCGCAGGTCCTCCAAGGTCTGGAATCGGTCCTTCTCCACAATCTTCTTCAGGGTCCGGTCACCTCTTCTCGTTGTGCAGCGTTTTCTGCCACACTTTTTCCTTCCCACAGACTTCCCACTGAGGTGCCTTGATACAGCACTCTGGGAACAGCCTATTCGTTCAGAAATTTCTTTCTGTGTCTTACCCTCTTGCTTGAGGGTGTCAATGATGGCCTTCTAGACAGCAGTCAGGTCGGCAGTCTTACCCATGATTGCGGTTTTGAGTAATGAACCAGGCTGGGAGTTTTTAAAAGCCTCAGGAATCTTTTGCAGGTGTTTAGAGTTAATTAGTTGATTCAGATGATTAGGTTAATAGCTTGTTTAGAGAACCTTTTCATGATATGCTAATTTTTTGAGATAGGATTTTTGGGTTTTCATGAGCTGTATGCCAAAATCATCAATATTAAAACAAGAAAAGGCTTGAACTACTTCAGTTGTGTGTAATGAATCTAAAATATATGAAAGTCTAATGTTTATCAGTACATTACAGAAAATAATGAACTTTATCACAATATGCTAATTTTTTGAGAAGGACCTGTATGTCCCTGCTCGCAGGAGAAGACCTAGGCAGAATGTTAGAGGTTAAAACATTCTAGAACAAGCCAGAGCTGAACAGCCCCGCCCAGGGGGCGGTCCCTCCGGACATTACCCTCCCACCTGCAGCTAGCAGCCTCAGTTCGTAACAAAGCAGTACAAACTTAAAGGAAGGGTGGGTGCTGCGTCGGTACATGGACGTCAGAGAAACGGATTTTACGGTGAGTACAAAAATCCTATTTTCTCTTATCGTCCATGGACCGACGCAGCTCTCATACTGATTACATGTGGGACGTCCCAAAGCAGTATAAGAAAAGGGTGGGAGCAAAAAAAGTAAGGAACAACCAAAACTTCACTCCAAACCAGCAGAGCCCCTCAACGGAGTTGCAACATTAGACAGCGGCCTGCAACACTTTGCGGCCGAAGGAAGCATCCGAAGATGCAGCCACATCAACCTTGTAGAACTTTGAAAAGGTATGAACGGACGACCAGGTCATCGCCTTGCACACTTGTGCAACCGACGCTTGATGTCGGAAGGCCTGGGAAGCACCAATTGCCTTGGTGGAATGTGCCACAACCAGAAAGGGAGGCGCCCGCCCCTTAAGGGCATAGGCCTGTATGACGGTCTGCCTGATCCACCTAAAGACGGTGGCAGACGACACCGCTCGGCCCTGTTTTGGACCAGACACAGATTTCCGAATGGAAACAGTAGCAGACAGGTACACTCGTAAAGGCTTGTACCCATCTTAATGTATGAAGCGCAAACTCTCAGGGATGCGATGGGTGAGGACACAAGGACGGAAGAACAATGTCCTTCTTAAGGTGAAAGGCCTCAGAAAAGAAGGATGGTCGTGGGCGCAACACCAACATATCCTTATGGAGGACCAAGTAAGGCGACTTGCCAGACAAGGCCGCCAACTCAGACACCCGTCTAACCGAAGCAATGGCCACTAAGGCCAACTTCCGAGACAAGGTCAAGAGAGGAATCTCTCTGATATTCTCAAAGGGATGTTCTTGGAGAACCGAGATGCATCAGAATCAGATCCCAAGTAGGGAGAGGAGGCTTGACCGGGGGGATCACATGGCGAACCCCCTGCACAAAAGGTGCTAATCAAGGAATGGCCCGGTAGCGGTCCTTGAAAAAGACAGCCCGGGTCGAAATCCGACCCTCAAAAAAGGTATGCAAGGCCAGCTTTTGGGTCACACCACGCTGTAAGAACAGCAAAATCCTGGGAACGGAATACATCCGAGGATGCCACTCAAGTTCCTTGCACATAGCGATGTAAGCCTTCCAGGTACGGTGAGATATCTTTCTGGAGGAAGATTCCCGTGTCAACAACATAGAAGAGATGACCGAATACAAGAGAACTCGGTCCTTTAGCACCTGGCTTTAAACAGCCATGCCATTAAAGCCAAGGACTGTAAAGCAGGATGAAGTATGCTCTGCGAAGCCGGCGAGGCAACAACAGTAGCAGAGGGTAAGCATATATCAGGCGATACTGCCCCCACGGGCTTCCAACGCATCTAACGCATCCGCCCAGGGATCCCTGGACCTGACCACGATCTTGCCACCTTGCGAGTGAGTCGAGAGGCCACAAACTCCACTTCCGGTGCCCCACCTCCGGTAAAGAAGGTGGAAAACACCTCCGGATGCAAGGACCCTTCGCCTGCAATGCACACGGCCGACAGGACTGTCTTGCAGCGAGATGTATGAAAATCCCAGAGACTCCGCAATGTATCGGAGAAGGGAGGCCCCAGTGTACAGGGTGCCTCAAATGTTGGCCAATAAAGGCAACTTGACGGAACTTCCCTAGAAACTCGGTCAGAGGACTAGTACCTCAGCCTCCACAGGTGGCGCAAACCCACCCCGGGCACAGAGACCCTAAAGGCTAAAAGCAGTTGTAGTGCACCTGCTAGACGACTGATGGATGAAGCAGAGGCTTTTGCCCAGTCATTGAGCTACAAAAAATGCCAGAGACGCAGCCACTAACGGGCGCAACGCCAACCCCAGCCTGGCGAACACAGTCCAAGCCAGCGCTTCTGATCACCACTGAAAGCAGGTGGAAAGTGATACCCCTGAAACCAGGGATCCTTGTGACAATGCTCCATCCAGCAGCTACCCATGGATAGGTGCTGATTGTGCAAACACATAGTTTATACTATGTATTGCGTCAAACGCACAAATGGAGAGTGTGGGAGGAAACCCACCCAGCCACAAAGAGCATAATACCACCACATACGGCGTATGTAGTTTAGTATTTGTGGATAAACCTATTAAACGCGTATATACTGTGCCAGCGACAAAGGCGCGCACATCATCGGGGCCTGGACGTAAACCAGCCACGCAGATTGCGTACACAACCATGTAGGTATGTTAGCCTGCGAATAAACAAATTGCACATGTTTATACTGTGCATAGCGCTGAGAATGCGCACACCATTGGAACGCAGGGGAGAAACCTGAGCACCCGGATGAAACCCATGCAGACTGCATACGCATACCGTGTATGGTATTATAGTATGTGTGCTAAACATTTTGCACAAGCCCATGTGTGCATAGCACCGAAGGCGCGCACACTGTTGGCGCGTGGGAGGAACTGAAGTACCCCACGCATACTCCGAGAATGCAATACCTACAGCTACTGTAAATGTATTTAGTGTAGTGTATAGACATAATGTGTATGTTTACATTGTGTATTGCACCAAAGGCATGCATGTCATGTAGCGTGGGCGGAAACCCACGCAGACTACAAAGACATACCGGGTAGGTATGTTAGTATGTGGATATCCAATCGCACAAATTTAGACTGTGCATAGCGCCGAAGCGCCCATACCAATGGAGTGTGGGAGGGAACCGGAGTACCCGGAGGAAAACCACACAGACTGCCTACACATACCGTGTAGGTATTATAGCATGCGTGATGAACATTGAACATGTTTAACTGTGCAGAATGCCAAAGGCGCACATACCGTCAGCGCGTGGGAGGAAACCGGAACACTCAGAAGAACTCCACGCAGACAGCACACAGATACCGTGTAGGAATGATAGCATGTGAATGAACATATTGCACATGTTTATGCTGTGCATTTCCATTGGAGCGTGGGGGGAAACCGGAGTACCCGGAGGAACCCCACGCAAACAGTATACCCATACTGTAAACATGTATAATATGTGCAATAAACACATTGAACATGTCTATACTGTGCAGAGAGCCGAAGCGCACATACCATGAGAGTGCGGGAGGACACCGGAGCCCCCGCCAACCCAGAGAGTATGATACATACATACATATACTGTGAATGTATCTGGAGTCGTGCATAAACATATTTTGTACGTTTATATCATGTATGGCAATGAAACACAGCATTGGAACATGGGGACAGCCACGCAGACACAGAGACCAATAACACATACATACACTGTGAATGTATGCAGTGTAGAGGTATAGGATGAGTTTAAATTATGGCGCAGAGGCGCATAATCTTCTCTGTATCATTCCAACCTGCTTGACTGTGCTGCTGAAGCAGCATGCAGGTAACAGGTAACCTCTGATCCTCAGACCGTGTGTCTGTCAGAGCTCAAATCATTCCCCAGGAAATGGCGGGAAATGTTACCTCAGGTATCACACACAAGGCTCACAGGGATTAGAGACATAAATGAATAAAGTCCTCCCTCATCCATGCTGCTCTTGAGGCAGCGTGTGAGGAAAACAGTGAGGAAACTGCGTAAAAGAAAAGCTTGTCACAGCAATTTCAGCCTGAGAGTGTTTCTCACATCATCAATGAGATCACTTACAAGCACCCTGTCATTCACAGACACAGAACTGGAGTTTTCCTCACAAGGGAATGTCCTGTTCATAAACATTAAATATTCAGAGGTAGGGTCCTGAGCATACTAGCTAGGCCCATATCTGACTCAGAGCACCCCTTCAGTAAAGATTTTTGTGGGGGGGAGGGGGCTTATAGCTCCTTTTGCTCGCACACCGCTTCCATTCTGACAGGAATGATTCCAGGACTGCTGACAACTGGTCCATAAGGACCGCAGGTGCAGGAAACATATGAACATGTTTAACTGTGCAGCACTGCCAGTTGCCCCAGGCAATGTGGAGAGCAGGTGTATCAGACTCCATAACGCCACCCTCTGAGACCTTATACACTATACAGTGAATATACAGTCCACCCACTGGCTACGCTGAGGCTGAGGAGGGGATACCCGGGAGGACCCACCAACCCTTAAGGACAGCTCAGTCTGTGAGGAGATTCGCGCCGCCGCCAGAAATAAATGCGCGGCGGCCACAAGAAAATGGCCGCCGGCCGCAGCTATAACTGCGCCACTGAACGCCAAGATGGCCGCCGAGCGCAAAATTCAAAGCTCTAATGCGCGCCAATGGCGCACGCAATAACCACCTCAAACAGCGCCAATGGCGCACGCAATAACCACCTCAAATAGCACCAATGGTGCACGCACTAATCACCTCACACACCAGAAAAAACTGCAGACATGAGCACCCAGCCAGGCCAGAGTGACCCCCAAGCACCCCACAGCACAGCACCAGTACAGGGTGCAGAGAGCAGCATAACAGGGGGGAGACAGGGAGAAACCCCCACACACAGAAACACAGCCAGCATGTACTCACCTGCAGTAGGAGAGACTACTTACCCGTCCCTTTCAGGGACCCACTGGCTTGTTTCAGACAGACCTATCACAGAGTCGTACTGAGTAGCTGTCGGTCCGGTCCACCGCGAGAGATACAGTCAGTCAAGTACTGTTCAATCTTGAGAGGACCGCGGGAGCATGAAAGCAACCCGGCCACCCTGGAGTATGTCGTGAACTGAGTCTCACGCACGCAAGGCGAGGATCAGCACGCTCGATGGTCGGACAGGGAAGACTACGAGGATACTAGTGTACCCAACCTGTTGCCCAGCCGACAGTTGATTGAAGGTCTCAAAAATAAAATAAAATTCCCAAAGGAATAAAAATCAAAAGTAAAATCTTCCAGGAGACTGGCTCCTGAGAGCCACGTCTTCTCCTTCTGCTAGGCAGAAAAAAACTGGGGCTGCTAGCTGCAGGTGGGAGGGTAATGTCCGGAGGGACCGCCCCCTGGGCAGGGCTGTTCAGCTCTGGCTTGTTCTAGAATGTTTTAACCTCTAACATTCTGCCTAGGTCTTCTCCTGCGAGCAGGGACATATACCCACATGTAATCAGTATGAGAGCTGCGTCGGTCCATGGACGATAAGAGAAAAAGGATTTTTTCAGGGTGGGGGCCTTCTGCACATTCTGGGAACCCCAAGAACCTGAGGCTGTTCCTCCTATAACGATTTTCCAAATCATCGATTTTGGCGCGGGGAGGCCGCCATTTCGCTTGTGGCATCACGCATGGCAACAGACAGGGGATTTACAGTGGAGTTGAGTGGTATCTTGATATAGCGCGGTCTTACCCCGAAGGGTCCCGACGCGCTTACAAACATACACATAACTAGGGCCAATTTATAGACAGGATCTGATTAATCTACCAGCATGTCTTTGGAGTGTGGGAGGAAACCGGAGTACCCAGAGGAAACCCACACAGGCACAGAGAGAACATGCAAACTCCAGGCAGATGGTGTCGTGGTCAGGATTTGAACCAGCGACCCTATTGCTGCTAGGTGAAAGTGCTAACCACTACACCACTGTGCTGCCCAGGAGAACAGTGTCCTCCAGTGTACTAATGTGTTCCTCCGCCTCTCCGGTTCTGTTACGGAGGTTCTGGACATCTTGTTTTAGTAAAGAAAAGTCCATACGGATAGAGGCAATCTGGAGTAGAAAGAAGCCTTAAAATCCTGTATAGCCAGCATAATGGAGTATAGAGTAGGTTCAGCAGGGGGAGAATCTGCAGCCTGATTAATGTCCTCAGATAGCAGGGAGTCCTGTGAAAGCTGGGGGTCAGCGTGGGTCTGAAAGATAGCAGGAATAGATGCACTCACCCCTGAAGCAGAGGAAGAAGCGTGTAGCGTGTCAGCATTCCCTGCATGTGTCCCGGCGCCATTTTGCCTCCTGAACCGCGCTAAGTGCTCCGCCGTGGATGGGAGCAGGGGCGGCCCGTATTTCACTATTCCAGCCAGCCTGCTCGATGCCCACTGCCGTGGGGAACAAATCGGTACCTTTAGCGAGGAGATAGGACCCAGTATAAGGGAAGGATTGTGGTTGAGAGCCGGAGCAGTGTCTATGCGACTGCTCTCTTCACCATCTGGCCACGCCCCCATCAGTGTCTGGTTAAAGCTTGTAGGAGGAGTTTCATTTTCCCAATTGACCTATAAGATTGCAGGACCCCAGACCCTCTGTCTGGACAGTGCCTATTTGCCCTGTGCTGATCACATGCACCCTCCCAAGAACAAAAAATAAAAATCTCTAGCAATACACCAAACTGAGCATGTGCAGCCTGACTCCAAAAGCTCTGCGCTATCAGGAAATGGACTGGAGCTAGTGGAAGGAGGATCAGAGACAGAATCACACAGTCTTTATAAACAATGCAGAGTATTAACCCCTTAGGTTCCACAGTGAGTATAACAAGCATGCTTTATTGCATATACAGACTGATTTTACTGTTCTGGGTTTAGTAACACTTTAATAAAGTACAACAAGTGAAGTAAATTAGCTATATACACACCTGCTGACATGGTCATTATGGCTACTGAGAAGCCATTTCCTGATGACCTATTTCACCCTGTCACCAAACAAGCTTGTCCTCATCTGAACCTCCCAGACAGCTCACTAGGCTGCCTTCATAGGCCTGCTGTTATCATCTGCTCTGGGTAATGCAAGTAAGATGTGGTTTAAACATAGTAATAGGATTAAGCATGTATTTAAGGACATGATGCGTTCAAGTCAAGTTATTGAATGTATGTTTTTGCAGGGGTGTTTTTGAGTCTCCAACTCTCCATGTGGCATTTGTGGCAACTCTCCAGTGCCCAAGCATCACAAAAACTAACCCACAAACTGTGGCACATCTATTAGGAAAAATAACTAACTTCTGAACAGAGACCACAGCTGGTAACTAACTACCTGTAACAAAACCGCTCGAGCTGTTATTACCACAATGTCCCTTGTCGGACATGTTTTGAGGGCGGAATCTATTAATAAAGCTGTAATATTCTTAAAGTGTAGCTAAACCTTCAAGCCGAATACCAGCCAAAAATGAGATCAAACAAAAAATAGGCCATTAAAAAAAATAAAAATGAACCAGTTATACTGTACTTTTGCCACTAAGGCCTCATGCCCACAGACGTTTTTACAGCCGCGTTTGAGCGAGTTTTTACAGCTTAAAAACACCTGTCCATGTTAGTCTATAGCTTTATGCCCACCTAGGCGTTTTTGAGCTGCAAATAGCATAGGCATTTATAAGCTGTAAAAAAAACAAAAAAAAAACAGGACCAGTGGGTTCCTCGGCGTCGGCGTTGGGCATAAAAAAACTGCGTTTTTTTTTCTTCTCGAAAAAAATATGGTCAAAAAATGTATACAATAACATGGACAGGCGTTTTTAAGCTGTAAAAAACGCGGCTTTAAAAAAGTCCGTGGGCATGAGGCCTAAATGTCTAAAGTGTTTTTTTTGTTTTTTTTAACAGAGACCCTAGGTAATAAAATGGTGGTCGTTGCAATTTTTTATCTCGCACCGTATTTGTTTCATGCATTAAAAAACAAAACCGTAAAAGGTAGTACAACTTTTTTTCATAATGTGAATGATGTTACGCCGAGTAAATGGATACTCAACATGTCACGCTTTAAAATTGCACACCCTTGTGGAATGGCCCCAAACTTTGGTACTTATAAATCCCCATAGACGACACTTTAATTTTTATTTACAGGTTACCTGTTTAGAGTAACAGAGGAGGTCTAGCGCCAGAATTATTGCTCTCGCTCTAACATTTGTGGCGATACCTCACATGTGTGGTTTGAATGCCATTTACATATGTGGGTGCGACCTACGAATGCTTCTGCGAGTGGGGACGGGTAGCAAGTTCAGCTGCTCCAGGAGGGTAGGCAAAACTGCAGACAAAGTGAAAAGCCTGCGAGTAGGGTGCACGCCCTGTCATTGCAACAGAAACAATGCACAGTATATAGAGACGAAGGATGGCCGCACTCCCATACACAATGCAATTAAGATTTATTCCAGGAAAAAATTAAAAAAAACAGCACTCAAAAGATTTATAGGCAGGGGATGGGGGGCACTTTTAAGAAATCGGTGCGGCGTCGCACAGATAAGGACGGTGCCATTGCCGGCAAATGCCGCCGATTTGACATGCGATTTGACATGTCAAATCACATGTCAAAACGCACACCAGTGTGAACCAGGGCTCACGTGTTTTCGGAATTGGCCTGGGTGACAATTGGGTGATTAAAGCAATGTCAAGAGCACTTTTTCCCCCACATCACAATAGGGAAAGTTGTCTTTAGTCAGAAATTCCTCAGGCAGCGATTCCTTAACATTTTTTAATAGATTGGGGGGCTGCAATTCATCAGCCTCGCATAAGTGGTCAGGCAGCTTTACAGCTCCACCCCTAGACTGCTCCCCAATTACTTTTACATGAAAGAGCAGAAATGGAATTATTATTATTATAATACAAGATTTATATAGCGCCAACAGTTTACGCAGCGCTTTACAATATAAAAAAGGGAGACAATACAGTTACAATACAATAAAATACAAGAGGATTAAGAGGGCCCTGCTCAGAAGAGCTTAAAATCTAATAGGGTGGGGCAGGTGGTACAAAAGGTTGTAACTGTGGAATGATGGAAGTGGTAAAAGATTAGTTGGAGACGTGATACCTCTTCAGGGAAGCCTGAGTTTTCAGGGATCGCCTGAAGGTAGCAAGAGTAGGGGATAACCGGACAGGTTGAGGTAGTGAGTTCCAGAGGATGGGAGAGGCTCTGGAGAAATCCTGGAGACGAGCATGGGAGGAGGAGACGAGAGAGCTTGACAGTAGGATGTCTTGAGAAGAGCGGAGAGGACAGTTTGGGATATGTTTGGAGACAAGATTGGTGATGTAGCTTGGGGCAGAGTTGTGGTTTAGCATTTTGAATTTAATTCTCTGGGTGATCGGGAGTGTAGGGATTGGAGGAGAGGTTTGGCAGACACTGAGCGGTTGGTAAGGTGGATAAGTCTGGCAGCAGCATTCATGATAGACTGAAGAGGAGATAGCATATGGAGAGGCAAGCCAATAAGAAGGGAGTTGCAATAGTCAAGGCGAGAGATAACAAGGGAGTGAATGAGGAGTTTGGTGGTTTCATTTGTTAAAAAAGGCACAAATTTTAGAGATGTTACGGAGGTGAATTCTACAAAACTTTTAACAACGATTGTACTTGAGGCTGAAATGACAAGTCAGAGTCTAGGATTACACCTAGTACCCTGGCGTGAGGGGAGGGACTGATGGTTGCATTGTTGATTTTGATGGAAAAGTCATTGAGGGGGGCAGGGGGGAATATTAGTAACTCAGTATTAGAGAGAGATTTAGTTTAAGGAAGTGGTGCGACATCCATGCCAAGATGTCAGTTAGTAATGCGAGAGGAGACTGAAGGAGTGTGGTGAGGAGTAGACAGAGAGATTTGGGTGTCATCGGCGTATAGGTGGTATTGAAAGCCGTGGGCGGTTATCAAGTGACCAAGGGAGGAGGTGTAGATAAAGAGAAGTGGTCCAAGAACAGAGCATTGGGGGACCCCACAGAAAGGGGCAATGGAGAGGAGGAGACAGAGTTGTAGGTAACACTGAAGGAGCGCTGTGATAGGCAGAGAACCAGGATAGAGCAGAATCTTGGAGGCCAAGGGAATGGAGTTTATTGAGAAGGAGCGGGTGGTCAACGGTACCCAAGGCTGCAGAGAGGTCAAGTAGAAGGAGTATGGAGTACTGACTGCTGCTTTTAGCAGTTAGTAAATTGTTAGTGATTTTTAGTAAAGCAGTTTCCGTGGAGTGCTGTGAGCGAAAGCCAGACTGTAAGGGGTCAAGAAGGTCATTTTCACTGAGGTAGGAGCCAAGATGGTTGTAGAATAGGCGTTCTAGAAGTTTAGAGGTGAATGGGAGCAAAGAGATGGGCCTTAAGTTGTTCAGGTTGTTTGGATCCAGTGAGGGCTTTTTAAGTATGGGAGTGGAAGGTGCCACTAGAGAGGGAGAGATTGAAGATGTGAATGAGGGAGCATAGGATAGAAGAAGGTGACCGTAGTAGTTGTGAGGGAACAGGGTCCAAGGGACAATTGGTTAGGTGGGCACCTGAGAAAAGTTTTGTAACTTCTTCAATAGTAGCCAATTCAAAAGAGGAGAGTGTTGAAAGTGCCGTTAGGCAAGTTATGTCGGGTGGTTAAGATGTACGGACAGTGGAGGTGTCCTCACGAATTGCATCAATCTGGTCTCTGAAGTGATTGGCAATCTCTTGGGCAGTGAGTGAGTTAGTGGGTAGAGGGTGTGGGGGACGAAGCAGAGAGTTAAAGGTTGAGAAGAGCCGACGGGGACTGGATGACAAGGTATTAATAAGAGAGACAAAGTAGGCTTGTTTGGCAGCATGGAGGCAGGAATTGTATTTTAGAAGAGCAGATTTATACAGGGTGAAGTCCTGCAGGCATTTGGTTTTATGCCACAGTCGTTCAAGAGTACGGCAATGTCTCTTGAGATTTCTAGTGTTGTCAGTTTGCCAGGGTTGTAACGGTCGGGGCCTGATTCTGCGTGTGGTTAGAGGAGCAAGTGTATTTGGTGATGATGAGAGTGAACTGTTGTAGACAGAGGTGGCCAGGTCAGGACAGGACAGGGGAGAGATCATATCATATAGGTGGTCAGTAGCAGAATAGAGAAGAGAAGGGTTAAAGTTGCGAAGGTTCCTACAGCAATTGTTTGCTGCTTGGAGGGATGGTTGGCTGGCGGCAAGGATACAGTGAAACTGATGAGGTTGTGATCAGAGAGAGGAAAGGGGGTGTTGGTGAGGTTGCCAGGATTGCAGAGATGGGAGAATACAAGGTCAAGGGTATTATTGGAGTGAGTGGAAGTATGTGTCCATTGGGTAAGGTCAAAAGAAGAGGTTAAGTTGAGAGGTTTAGCTGTAGTTGGGCTGTTAACATTGACAGTAATGTTGAAGACACCAAGAATGATTGTGGGTATTTGAGAGGAGAGAAAGTAGGGTAGCCAGGCAGCGAAGTCATGAAAAAAAGCGCGATACTGGTCCGGGAGGCCGATAAATTGCTGCAATCCTCAAAGAAATAGGAGAAAATAGACGGATACAGTGCATCTCGAAAGAAGAGAGGGATAAAGAGGGAGGGATAGGAAGGACTTGGAAGGTGCTTTGTGGGGATAGAAGAAATCCAACTCCACCTCCTTTCTGTCCGTTAGGTCTGGGGGAGTGAGTCCAATGGAGGCCTCCATGGGATAGGGCAGCAGGAGAAGCAGAGTCCAAATTTTGAAGCCAGGTTTCGGTTATAGAGAGTATGTTAAAGCCATGAGAGATGAAGAGGTCATGTACCGATGTTTGCTTGTTACAGATGGAACGGGCGTTCCAAAGGGTGCATGAGATTGGTGGGTTGCTTTGAGGAAGCAGGGGGATAGAAATTAAACTGAGTGGATTGCGGTGGTTGCCAGAGGAGGGGTATTGGACATGTGGCTTGCAGTTGGAAAATGGAGGACCTGGATTAGGAGAAATGTCACCTGAGACTAGGAGGAGGAGGAGGGTGATGAAGGCACGATGGGAGGGGGATGTGCATAAGCGCACGTGTCTAATGGCCCTGGTGTTTAGGTCAGCATGGGGGTGCAGCAAATGCAGGAGAAGATGGGTGCAGTAGTAGGGAGAGGGTAGGAGTTAGGGTTATATGTGCATGCTGCAGGGTAGAGAGGATGGGTAGAGTGAAGATAATTTGGAGGATAGAAGACACAGATGTGAGAAGGAAGAGAAGGAGCATTATATTGGATAGAGTGGGAATCTGACTTCATATAAAATTTCAAATGCTGGCTTGCTTGTAGTCTCAGAGTGGAGCAGAGTTCTTGTTGTATCTTCATCCAGCTTTAGTTATCCTGCTTTCGTTAAACTGCGGCAGTGAAACTGCGCATCACTCGTGATTGCGCATCACTCGTGACAGAGCCACTCAGGAACGAGCCACAGTGTTTGCGCCTTGCCCCCGTCTGTGCCACCCCATAGACGTACGGCTGCTATTGCATCTGTAAGCTTGTTTTAAAGGGGTTGTAAATAAAAAAAGTGTTTTTTTAAATAACAAACATGTTATACTTGCCTCCACCGTGCAGCTCGTTTTGCACAGAGCGGCCTCGAACCTGGTCTTCTGGGGTCCCTCGGCGCCTGTCTCGGCTCCTCCCCGCAAGAACTCACCACCTATGAGCGAGCATGGTGGTGAGTCCTTGCGGGTGCGCTCCAGTGATACAGTGAGCGGCTATAGCCGCCGGCTGTATCACTCGGCCCCGCCCCCGGCGCGCCAATGGATGTGATTGACAGCAGCGCAAGCCTATGGCTGCGCTGCTTTCAATCCATCCAGTGTAGCCAATCAACGCCCAGGCTCAGAAACGAGGATGACGGGGCGAGCGCGGGACTTTCGAGGGCTCAGGTAAGTATAAGGGGGGCTCGGGGGGGAGGGCGGTATTGTCCAATGTTTTTTCACCTTAATGCATTAAGATGAAAAAACTTTTACCTTTACAACCCCTTTAACCCCTATAAGGCCTTGTAGGTATGTTAGTATGTGGATATCAAATCGCACAAATTTAGGCTGTGCATAGCACCAAAACCATACCATTGGAGTGTGGGAGGGAACCGGAGGTACCCGGAGGAAACCCACACAGACTGCATACACATACCGTGTAGGTATTATAGCATGCGTGATAAACATATGGAACATGTTTAAACTGTGCAGAGGGCTAAAGGCGCACATACCGTCAGAGCGTGGGAGGAAACCGGAACACCCGGAAGAAACCCACGCAGACAGCACACAGATACCATGTAGGAATGATAGCATGTGAATAAACATATTGCACATGTTTATGCTGTGCATTTCCATTGGAGCGTGGGAGGAAATCGGAGTACCCGGATGAACCCCACGCAGACAGTATACCCATACTGTAAATATGTATAGTATGTGCAATAAACATATTGAACATGTCTATACTGTGCAGAGAGCCGAAGCGCACATACCATGAGAGCGCAGGAGGACACCGGAGCCCCCAGAGGAAACCCACGCCGACCCAGAGAGTATAATACATACATATACTGTGAATGTATCTAGTCGTGCATAAACATATTGTGTACGTTTATATCGTGTATGGCACTGAAACACAGCATTGGAACGTGGGGGGAAACCCACGCAGACACAGAGACCAATAACACATAAATACACTGTGAATGTATCCAGTGTAGAGGTATAAGAGGAGTTTAAATTATGGCGCAGAGGCGCATAATCTTCTCTGTATCATTCCAACCTGCTTGACTGTGCTGCTGAAGCAGCATGCAGGTAACGGATAACCTCTGATCCTCAGACCGTGTGTCTGTCAGAGCGTTCCCCAGGAAATGGCAGGAAACCACAGGTGCAGAGACCCTGTTTCCTCAGGACATCACACAGAAGGCTCACAGGGACTAGAGACATAAATGAATAGAGTCCCCACCCACCATGCTGCACCGACCATGGGGAGGGGGACACTGTGTACCACTGTATCATCCATGCTGCTCTCGACGCAGCGTGTGAGGAAAACAGTGAGGAAGCTGTGTAAAAGAAAAGCTTGAAGGAACCAAGGGAAACAGCGTCCGCCTGAGGTACCACAGCCACAGCATCCAGCTTGAGAGTGTTCCTCACATCATCAATGAGTTCACTTACAAGCGCCCTGTCATTTACTGACACAGAACTGGAGTCTTCCTCACAAGGGAATGTCCTGTTCAAAAACATTAAAATATTCAGAGCTAGGGTCCTGAGCAGCAGTAGCTAGGCCCATATCTGAAGCAGAGCACTCCTACACTAAAGATGTTTGTGGGGAGAGGGGGCTTTATAGCTCCCTTTGCGCTCGCACACCGCTTCCATTCTGACATGGAATGATTCCAGGACTGCCGACAACTGGTCCATAGGGACCGCAGGTGCAGGAGCACTGTCTGTTGCCTCTAACAAGTGTGGAGAAGCAGGTGTATCAGACTCCATACTGCCACCCTCTGAGACCCTATACACTTATTATAGTGAATAGTACAGTCCACCCACTGGCTGCGCTGAGGAGGGGATACCCAGAGGACTCACCAACCCTTAAGGACCGCTCAGTTCCGCTGTATGAACCGCGCTGCAGCGCGAGTGAAGCCTCAGGAGAGTGAGGAGATTGTGAGGAGGTTCGCACCGCAGCAGTGCCGCTAGGGGCCGAAACCGAAGTGAAAGCACCGTGGCTTCAAGAAAATGGCCGCTGGCCGCATATATTACTGCGCCATTAAACCACGGCAAGATAGCCGCCGAGCGCATTTTTCAAATTCACCACACAGCGCTAATGGCGCACGCAATGAAGTTCCCACACTCACTCACTTTTTTCCTCAGAACACTGCTCCTTTCCACTACACAGATAAAAGCGCCCCCAGTCAGGCCAGAGTGACCCCCAAGCACCCCCACACAGCACAGCACAGGGTGCAGAGAGCAGCATAACAGGGGGGAGACAGGGAGAAACCCCCCATATAAAGAAACACAGCCAGCATGTACTCACCTGCAGCAGGAGAGACTACTTACCCGTCCCAGAGGAACCCACTGGCTTGTTTCAGACAGACCTATCACAGAGTAGTACTGCGTAGCTGCCGGCCCGGTCCACCGCAAAAGATACAGACAGGTACTGTTCAATCTTGAGAGGACCGCGGGGGCATAAAAGCAACCCGGCCACCCCTGGAGTCATGGGGCATGTCGTGAACTGAGTCTCACCCACACAAGGCGAGGATCAGCACGCTCGATGGTCGGACAGGGAAGACTACGAGGATACCAGTGTACCCAACCTGTTGCCCAGCCGACAGTTGATTAGGAATTTTATTATTTTATTTTTGAGACCTTCACAAGGAATAAAATTTTAAAGTAAAATCTTCTAGGAGACTGGCTCCTGAGAGAGCCACGTCTTCTCCTGCTAGGCAGAAAAAAAAACTGAGGCTGCAGGTAGGAGGGTTATGTCCGGAGGGACCGCCCCCCTGGGCGGGGCTGTTCAGCTCTGGTTTTGTTCTAGAATGTATGTTTCTAACATCTAACATTGTGCCTAGATCTGGGACATATACCCACACGTAAACAGTATGAGAGCTGTGTCAGTCCATGGACGAAGAGAAAAAAAAAAAAAAAAAAATCCTATTTTCTCTTCTCGTCCATGGACGGACACAGCTCCTTCAAATCTTGACAGTTGGGACATCCCAAAGCAGTGTCAAGAAACGAGGGGTGGGCACAGCAATCAAAAAAGAAACCATTTTCACCCCAAACAGGCAGAGCTCCTCAACGGAGGAGTTGCAACCTCAAACAGCCGCCTGCAAAAACTTTGCGGCCGAAGCGAGCATCCGAAGATGCACTCACATCAACCTTGTAAAATTTTGAAAGGTATGAACGGACGACCAGGTCACCGCCTTAAAAACACTTGAGATACAGACGCTTGATGTCGGGAAGCCCAAGAGGCACCAATAGCCCTGGTCGAATGCGCCATAACGGGAAAAGGAGGCGCCCGCCCTTTAAAGGGCATAGGCCTGAATGACAGTCTGCCTGATCCACCGAGAAATGGTGGCCGACAAGATTGCCAGGCCCTTCTGCAGACCAGACACCAACACAAACAGTGAGTCAGACCTCCGGAACGGAGCCGTAGCAGACAGGTACATCCGCAGAGCATGCACCACGTCCAAGGAATGTAGCGCAACCTCCTTGGAATGCGATGGCCGAGGACACAAGGATGGAAGCACAATGTCCTCATTCAGGTGAAAGGCCGAAACCACTTTCGGAAGAAAAGAAGGATGCGGGCGGGCGTAGCACCGCTTTGTCCTTATGGAGGACCAAATATGGGGCCTTGCAAGACAAGGCCGCAAATTCAGAAACCCTCCTGACAGATGTGATGGCTACCAGGAAGGCCATCTTCTGAGAAAGTGTCAAGAGGAATTTCCCTAATATCCTCAAAAGGAGGTTTCTGAAGCGCCGAGAGCACCAGATTCAAATCCCACGGAGGTAGTGGTGGGCGCACCAGAGGAGCCACATGTCGAACCCCTTGCACAAACATACTTACTAGTGAATGAGTCGCCAGGGGTCGCTGAAAGAAAACAGCCAAGGCTGAAATCTGCCCCTTAATGGTGCTTAAGGCAAGTTTCTGATCTATTCCGCGCTGTAACAACAACAGCAGGATCCTGGAAACCGAATAAGTCCGTGGACGCCATTCCATCTCCTCACACAGAGATGTAGGCTCTCCATGTGCGATGGTAGAGCTTCCTAGAAGATTTCCGTGCTCTCCATATGGTTGAAATGACCGAATCCGACAGGCCTTGGTCCCTCAGTACCTGGCTTTCAATAGCCACGCCGTTAAAGCCAGCGACTGTAAAGCAGGATGAAGAATGGGACCTTGCAAGAGAAGGTCCTCCCTCATTGGTAATCGCCAGGGCATGTCCGCCACCAGCCGCACGAGGTCGGCGTACCAGGGATGCCTGGGCCAATCTGGGGCAATTAGAATCACCGGAATTCCCTCGGTCTCTACCCTGCGGAGTAGGACGAGGAAGCAACTTTAGTGGGGGAAAGGCATAAATTAGCCGATACTGACCCCACGGGCCACCAATGCGTCTGCCCAGGGATCTCTGGACCTGGCCACAAACCTCGACAACTTGCGATTGAGTTGAGAGGCCAGGAGATCCACGTCTGGCGTGCCCCATTTCCGGCAAAGGAGTTGAAAAACCACCAGATGTAACGACCATTCCCCGTGGTTCAGCATCTGGCGACTCAGATCGTTTTCCACGCCTGGGATGTAATCTGCTGATAGGGCCGGCACGCTCCTTTCCGCCCACCGTAGGATGTGAGCGACTTCGACACTGCAGCTGTACTTCTTGTTCCTCCTTGATGGTTGACGTACGCCACAGCCATGGCGTTGTCTGACTGGATCCTGACTGGACGCCCCTGCAGCCTCTGAGACCACTTGGAGAGGCACAGCCTGATCGCCCGGAGTTCCAGAACATGTTCCAGAACATTAATCAACAGTTGGGATTCGGTCGGCGGACCAGCGGCCCTAGGCCACCTGAAGCCCCCCCCAGACTCCCCCCCCCCAACCAGTCAGGCTGCCGTCTGTTGTGATCACAGTCCAATGAAAAGGGAGGAAGGACTTTCCGGACCGAAGAGCCGGGGATCTCAGCCACCAACTCAGAGAGGACCTGACAAGGTGACCCAACTGAATCTGATGATCCAGAGACAACGGAGATTTGTTCCATTTGGAGAGAATCTCCTTCTGCAAGATCCGAGTGTGGAATTTGCGGGATGTCAACAACCTAACAGCCAACTGGAGTGTCTGCAATTTCTCTAAGGGAAGAAAGACTCAGACTATAGACACGTCCTCTAATTCTGAGCTTGAAGCAGCTCTCAGAAGGTCATCCAGCCTACGATAGCAATGCCGTGTGGTCTCAGCAAAGCTAGAATCGGGGCGAGCACCTTGGTGAAAACTCTTGGTGCCGATGCTAGGCCAAAAAGGGAAGAGCCACAAATTGATAGTGGTCTTCGCCGATTGCAAAGCGCAGGAACCTCCGATGCCTGACACAGATGGGGACATGCAAGTATGTGTCCTTGATATCCAAGGACGCCAGGAAATCCCCCGGATGTAGCGCAGCCACCACCATTCCATCCGAAATTTTTGAATCCTTATGAAGGCATTGAGGGCCTTGAGGTCCAAGATTGGACGAACTCCGTCCTTCTTTGGGACCACAAACAGATTTGAGTAAAAACCCTGAAACCTGTCCTGTGGTGGTACGGGTATGATCACCTCAACAAGTCTTGCACTGCCCCCTGGAGGGAAGCCCGACAAGCCGGAAGGAGAGGCAGATTTGAGGGAAAAAAATCTGTTTGGTGGACAAGAAAGAACTCCATATTGTACCCCAAGGTGATCACCTCGCAGACCCACTGGTCAGAGAGCAGGGAGGTCCACCGAGCTGCAAACCCACAAAGCCATCCCCCACCCTGAAGTCGGGCGGGGGCAAAACTTCATGCGGTAGCAGGCTTGTTTGCTGGCTTGGCGGGCTTACGCACCCAGGGACGCTTCTGTCCCCCAGCTGGAACTTTGTCTGCATGGGAGGATCTGCCAGCAGGTCCTGACTGACGAAAATACCGCTTCTGTGTGGGAAAAGAGGCCGCAGATGCTGAGGCTCTGGAGATCAAAGGGGCTGCATCCAGGGTAACATCACAGACATACACAAGTCCTTGTACCAACTCTTTGGCCAGGGACACGCATACTGGAGGGAGCTGATGCTCCTCCAGTCTGGTGCAATATCTTTGCCCACTCCGTGAGTGTCTGAGACACTAAAAAGGTAGCCGCCAAAATAGGCCGCAATGCCGACCCCAGCATGGTGAACATGGAGCGGCTCACCGCTTCGGACCTCCTATCAGTAGGGTCCTTAAAAGCAGGGGTCCCCTCCACCGGAATAGTGGTTACTTTATTCAACCGAGAGACCGGGGGATCAACAACTGGAGGAGAAGCCCATTTTTTTTCAAAAGGCTCTCTTCAAATGGGTAACGGACCGCCATGAGCTAAAAGACCGCAAAGGGCCTCTGTGGCCATTCCTGATCTATGAACTTGTCAAAAGAAATCAACATAAGAAAAAACCTTAGCAGAGCGGGTCGGTTTGTGCGACCCAAAAAGGGACAGACCCTGCAGTGGAAGTCCCAGCTGTATCTTCCAGCTTGAGAGTGTTCCTCACAGCATTGATAAGTGCACTGACAAGTGCCCTGTCTTGAGCTGACCCGGACGAGGGGTCCTCCTCACAGGGAAGGTCCTGGTCCGCCTCTTCCGACATACCAGAACCGGGGGCCTGAACCGCAGCCAGACCCGAGTCACAATATTCCCCAGGCGATGGCGTGGGAAGGGGGCGCTTAGTACCCCCTTTACGCTCGCACGCTGCTTCCATCCTGGCAACAAACGACTCCAGGACTGCCGACAAAGCGTCCAGGGGCACCGGTTACTGCCTCTGGAATGTCTGGGGAAAAAAACGCCAGCTTCTGACTCCATGTTGCCCACTGACAGCCGTTAGGGACCCAGTCAAGATACCCGACAAAAATTATTGTCCACCCTCCTTGCTGCACTGACCGAGGGGGGGATACCCAGGGGACTCACCGCCTAGCCAGAGACCACTCAGTGCCGCTGCCTGCTCTCTATCCACACACCGCGTGTGCCTGAGGAACTGTGTGAGGTAAATTGCGCCGTTCAGGAAGCCAGCCAACACTAGAGGCCAAAACCAACTCCAAAATGGCCACCGAGTGTCTCAGAGAAAGCGTGCAGACCACAAGAAAATGGCAATTGCAGACCTGCATCCTAGCGCGGCCACGGCAAAATGGCCACCAATGGAAATTGCAATGCAATGCACAGGCCCCAAAAAAAAAAAAAATGGCGCCCAGCAAGCGAGGTGGACGAGAAGGCCAAGCACGGAGGCTTCCAACAATTTACACCCCCCACACAGAGAGCAGGCCTGGACACCCCCACAGCCCCCCGCCGGGGCCGGGACCTGGAGCCCCCACCCCCAAAGTTATTCCCCGGTCGCAGCGAGCCCCGCAAGGGGAGGAAAAAAAAAATGGGGTGACAGAGGGAGAGAGGGGAGGGCAATAGAACCCCCTAACGACCCCCTAGGAATGCCCAGCTGTTCCATCCCACCAAAGCAGAAGGAACCGTACTTACCTGTCCTGCGAGGACCTGCTGGTGCGTTCCTGACAGACCGACAACCAAGCAATACGGTGTAGCTGTTGGCCCGGTCCACTGTGACTGAGACAGCAAGCCGCTCGGTCATATGTGAACCCTGGAGCATAGCTCACCGGCCACCCCTGGAACCATGGGGTATGTCGTGGCCAACCCCGCACGTAGCCAAGGTCTGCTCACGCTCGATGGCCGGACTGGGGGGACTACAAGGACCTATATTATCCTGCCTGTCATGCCCAGCCGGCAGTTGATAGAAGATTCTAAAAAAAAAAAAAAAAAAAAAAAAGTAACAAATTTCTTCAGAACCCTGGGCCCAAAGGGAGCCAGGTCCTTCTCCTCTACTAGGCAGAAAAAAAAAACTGAGGCTGCTGGGTGGAGGGTTATGTTCAGAGGGACCAACCCCTGGGCGGGGCTGTTTCAACTGTTTAAATAACATGTATGCATATCTAACATGTTCTGCCTAGTCCTCTCCTAATAGACGGAACATACCCAACTGTCAAGATTTGAAGGAGCTGTGTCCGTCCATGGACGAGAAGAGAAATACTGATTTTGACTTGTAAACAACAAGTGTCAGAAATAGGCTTGGTCTTGAAGTGGTTAAAATGCAAATCAATTTATAACTTTTTTTAAATGCTTTTTTCTGGATTTTTTTTTTGTTGTTATTCGTCTCTCACTTAAAATAAACCTACCATTAAAATTATAGACTGATCATTTCAAAATTATTACACTACCATTTTTTCCCCCTAAAAAGCAGAGATCAATGTTTTTTTTTTTTTTTTGGATCTCATACTTTCAAGGGTAGAGGAGATATCTGGGGTCGTATAGACCCCAGATCTCTCCATAAAGAGAATCTGGCATGCCTTAAAATTCTACCACATTAACTTTGACAAAAGCGAAGTTCTATCACTTCACCCCAAGATGTCTGACAAATGGCGACACCAATCTCCTTTTGCCATAGCAACGCGACAAATTACGTATCTGGGCATTAACATCGGCCGAGAACCTTCCACTTTATATACACTTAACTTCCCACCGCTAATATCAAAAGTTGTAAAGGAGCTGGAAGCATGGGCGGCCCTCCCCCTCTCGCTCTTTGGGAGATGTCACCTTTTTAAAATGGTGTCGTTTGCACGCCTACTTTACCCTATGCAGACCATACCTCTTTTATTAAAACACTCTGATGTAAAAAAAATCCATGGGGCATTGTCTGCCTTTATATGGTCTCGCAAAAAATCATGCATTGCTCTACAAAAACTGTGTCTCCCGAAGTCTGAAGGGGGGGCGGGCCTGCCCAGTATACGTTTTTACAATCTCGCCTGCCTACTCAGGCAGGGCCTTGACTGGTTATCTGGCAGCTCTAGATACTCCAATACCATACTCGAGGGTGCCTCAACCTTTCCATATGCCTTACCAGCCATTCTCCACTCAAATCCTAACAAACTACCAATACACCTTAGATCGAGTATACTCATCAAAGACACAATTATAGCCTGGAGAGAGGTGCGGAGACTACTGGGGTTACCCTCCAGTATTTCTTGCTTTCTGCCAATCCTAGGCAACCCTATGTTTCTCCCTTTCACCCTACACAAAGCCTTTGAACAATGGAGCGCTAAGGGTCTTACCAGCGTTACCTCTATGTACCTCAATACCCTTGGCGACTTCAAATCCTTCCAAACCTTATCAAGGGAATTCTCTCTACCAGCGACACACGTTTTCTTCTACCACCAATTGGTCAGTTATTTACGCTCATGCTACGGACCTGGAACGGATCCCCTCCGAAAGTCCTTCATTGATACTGTACTACGCAGAGACGATTACTCCATTTCCAGCCTATACTCTCACCTTATTGACCATCAGACTGCCAAATTCCATCTTAAACCATTCCAGAAATGGTCCCAAATATTTGAGGACGAAGGCCTTTCGGAGAAAATCCTTGAGGGATACAGACAAGTTCACAAACTTACCATATCCGAAACATGGCGTGAGACGCAATTCAAAATTATTCACAGAGCATACTATCCTTTCCATATCAACAAAGCAGAACCAGCTCAAGAGCGGTGCCCCTGGTGTTCCACAACGCATCCTACACTGCTTCACCGCCTCTGGGAGTGCCAACCCATCATTGCATACTGGGACTCTATTCTAAACTATCTACAAAATCACTAAAATACGGATCCCAAGACATTACCTTATATGTTTATTTGGCAGTGAACCATCCCTATCCACGCCACCAACAAAGACTACGCTTCACATCTCCCACTGGATGCATATCTGCCTCCTGGTGGCCCGCAGGACTATCATGTCTCACTGGATCAACTCAACACCGCCAAACCTACCGGCGTTAAAAAAAGCCCTCTTATCGCTTTTCTATCTGGAAAGGTTGGACACTATTGTGTTGAACTTTCGCTCCACCTCACGATTCTTTACGAGATGGCGGAAATTCATGGAACACACGTTCGCCCAAGAGGATCTACAAAAACTCATGCAACCGTTCCGCTATACAGATTGGTATCTCAAACGAGACCTTACAAACTCCCTAGGCAACCTTAAATTATCAAATCTGTCTGACCCCTCTGCATTTATGCCGCCCTGAACCATGAAAACATGTCTTCATGGCTCCTTGACGTTCTTGATTCTTTCGGACCCTCATCTGTTTTCTCCACCCGCCGCCGATTCTACTGCCAGTTCCATATCCGAGGTTATAACATTTTTATTTTTATTTTATTTTTTGATACCCCAAACGTTGCTTCCGCTCCTAAAGGCACTAGGCTTTGTACTGCCTCATCATCCTGTTGCTGTAATATTGTTTTAAACGGGTAATCACTGTGCTATTGTTTTTTTTTTGTTTTTGTTTTTTCCCCCTCTTTGTTTCCTGTTTCCTTTTCATTTGTATTTTACATGACTGTATGTGTGTCGAAATTCATTTACCAAGCACTGATATAATGTAAAAAACCCAATAAACATTTTTTTCAAAAAAAAAAAAAATTCTACCACAAGGGAAGTTTACATTTCTTGTGATAGGAATAAAAGTGATAAAAAAAAAAAAAGGCACAGTGTTAGAATATTTTTATTTTTTACAAGTGCCCCCGTTCCCCCGGGCTTGAACGCAGAAGCGAAAGCATACGCAAGTCACGACCGCATACGCGAACGATGTTTGCACCACACGTGAGGTATCGCTGCGAACGTCAAAGCAAGAGCAATAATTCTAGCACCAGACCTCCTGTACAACGCTAAACTGGTAACCTGTAAAAAAATAAAAAAATTAATTTGGGCTAACTTTAGAGCCCATTCACACAGGGACGACTTTGGATCCGACTTCAAGCCCCAAGTCACGCTGCATGAGAAAATCAAAGTGAATGGAGCCGTCTTAATGCACACTACTGCAGTCGCTCAGACTTCAGAAAAGGTTCCTGTACTACTTCAATCCGACTTGTAGGCAACTTGTACCCATTGATTTCAATGGAAGTCGCCTCAGAAGTCGGATCACTGTTTCACATTTCTCAGGCAAACCCCTCCCTCCTACAGAGCCGATTCTTCTTTGATTGGCCACTGGAAAGCCTCCTGTCCTGGAGGCCACTTGAAGTTGCCTTGTAAGTTGCCTCATGTCGCACTGGAAGTCGTGTTGCCCCTGTGTAAATGGAGTCTTAGTGGTGCTTTGTTTTTTTAATTCATGAAAGTTTTAAATAAACGTTTAAAAACCCGCTGCGCAAATACCATGCGACATAAAAAAATTGTAACACCCACCATTTCATTCAATAGGGCGTCTGTCTGCATGACACGCTGATCAGGTAGGCAGACGGCGGCTTACGGTTAGTGTTACATTACATCTACTCGCGGCGGCTGCGGCGAGTAGATGTAATTGGGGTAACGCCGCCCAGTGCCATTCCGGATACGCCCCTTGCAGCCCTGCTACGGAAACTCTGAAGGAAAAAAAAAAAAAAAAGATTTTCTTCAAATCTGAATCGATTTGAACTCAAAACTCGATTTTTTCCCAGCCCTAAATTATACACACACACACACACACACACACACACACACACACACAAGGCCTGGGTGCATGTGTGTCGCCTCCGGGTGCCCTAGGCCTGGAGACCTGGTCGGGTTGTCTCTGGGTGCCCTAGGCCCGGAGGCGGAGCTGCTGTTCCATCCCAGACACCTTCAGTCTGGGGTGAGGTACTTTGGAGAAAGGCCCGGAGCCCAGCAGCCTTCGGCTGGGCTCCGCCGGGGACCGAGACTCCCAGGGATCTCCCTTGCGAGGGGACCCGTATCCAGGACGAGGAGGCCAGGAAGGTGACCCTTTCTGAAGACCCAGCGCAGAGTCGTGGTGACAGATGGGGCCTCTGGTAACTCTCCGGAGGGATGTTCTTGTCCTAAAAAAACGGGGCCAGTTTACTAACGGAAGGAAGTGCGTGTTCTTTAGGCCACAGTGGCAGTGACACTACGCACACAAGGTCAGTGGCAGTGGCTTTCATCTTTTTCACCCGGTCAGTGGCAGTGGACTAACTTCATGGTCTGTGGCAGAGACCGTGCGCTAAGCCTGTTTGTGCTAATCAGAACAGGAGAAAACCCAATTCAAGTTTGTGCCTGGACCTCCTCCCACTTTATCTGACCTGTGTCTTGTCCCAACCTGTCTGCTCTCAAAGAGACTAACAAAAAAGGGGGGGGGGGGGATTTTGCGCTACTGTGTAATACTAAACCCACAGCTGACAAGTGACAATATAATAAAAATCAATCAAGTGAACATAAACCACTACCAAATATAATAGTGAGTATATAACATATGGGTGACTGACAAATAAATCAATAGTGAATTGATAACATATCTGTACTATAAGATACACCAGTGTACTGCTTAGGTGCAAAGCTAGGTACCACAGTGAACATAAATAAATACTGATAAAAGTGCATATAGACAAGGTTCAATATTGCAATTAAACAGTGATAAATGGGATCTCAAAGTCCATAAAAGGTATCAATCAGGTATCTCAAATCGGTGGTATCCTGACATGGAGTTAGGGCCTTCTATTTTAATACCAAATTGTAGTATTGAACCCTTGGTGAATCCTACACCCGTCTCCCAGTATTCTCACCTCACTTCAAAAGATAACTGGCATAACATGGGGTCTTGTTCCTCTCTTTATATCCTCTCCACTCTGGTACAACAAGGGTCTGGCCACCACCACTCACGCTTCCTACAAATGGAAGGGGGGGGGGGAGCGGAACTCCAACCCAAAGCCCAAGAGGGGACAGACAAGAAACCTCCATTGGTCTAGTATTTAATAAAAATAGGATTTTTGTACTCATCGTAAAATCAGTTTCTCTGACGTCCATGGACCGACACAGCTCTCATACCGATTACATGTGGGTATATGTCCCTGCTTGCAGGAGAAGACCTAGGCAGAATGTTAGATGTTAAAACATTCTAGAACAAGCCAGAGTCGAACAGCCCCGCCCATGGGGCGGTCCCTCCGGACATTACCCTCCCACCTGCAGCTTCAGTTCGTAACAAAGCAGTACAAACTTAAAAGGAAGGGTGGGTGCTGTGTCGGTCCATGGACGTCAGAGAAACGGATTTTACGGTGAGTACAAAAATCCTATTTTCTCTCATCGTCCATGGACCGACACAGCTCTCATACTGATTACATGTGGGACGTCCCAAAGCAGTATAAGAAAAGGGTGGGAGCAAAAGAGTAAGGAACAACCAAAACTTCACTCCAAACCAGCAGAGCTCCTCAACGGAGGAGTTGCAACATTAGACAGCGGCCTGCAACACTTTGCGGCCGAAGGAAGCATCCGAAGATGCAGCCACATCAACCTTGTAGAACTTTGAAAAGGTATGAATGGACGACCAGGTCGCCACCTTGCACACTTGTGCAACCGATGCTTGATGTCGGAAAGCCCAGGAAGCACCGATTGCCCTGGTGGAATGCGCCGTGACCGGGAAGGGAGGCGCCCGTCCCCTAATGGCATAGGCCTGTATAACGGTCTGCCTGATCCACCTTGAAATGGTGGCAGACGACACCGCTTGGCCCTGTTTCGGACCAGAGACAGATACAAACAGCGAGTCAGACTTCCGAATAGGAGCAGTAGCCGCCAGGTATACCCGTAAGGCACGCACCACGTCTAAATTGTGAAGCGCAACCTCTCTAGGATGCGATGGATGAGGGCACAAGGACGGAAGGACAAATGTCCTCATTAAGGTGAAAAGCCCAAACCACCTTAGGAAGAAAAAAAGACGGTCGCGGTCGCAATACCGCCTTATCCTTATGGAGGACCAGGTAAGGCGACTTGCATGATAGAGCCGCCAACTCAGACACCCGTCTAACAGAAGTGATGGCCACTAAAAAAGCCACCTTCCGAGACAAAGTTGAAAGAGGAATATCTCATATTCTCAAAAGGAGATTCCTGAAGAACCGAAAGCACCAAGTTCAGATCCCAAGGAGGGAGCGGGGGCTTGGCAGGAGGAACCACATGGCGTACCCCCTGCACAAAAGTGCTAACCAAGGAATGACCAGCTAGGGGTCTTTGAAAGAAAACGGCCAAAGCTGAAATCTGACCCTTAATAGTGCTCAAAGCCAGCCTTTGAGCAACACCACGCTGTAAGAACCTCAGGATTCTGGGAACAGAGTACATCCGTGGACTCCAGTCCAGTTCCTCGCACATAGCGATGAAAGCTCTCAAGGTACGGTGATAGATCTTCCTAGAAGAAGACTTCCGAGCCCTAAGCATGGTTGAAATTACCGAATCCGACAGGCCTCGGTCTTTCAGCACCTGGCTCTCAATAGCCATGCCGTTAAAGCCAGAGACTGTAAAGCAGGATGAAAGATAGGACCTTGAGATAGAAGGTCCTCCCTCAAGGGCAGGTGCCAAGGGACGTCCGCGACAAGACGTACCAGGTCGGCGTACCAAGGATGCCGAGGTCAGTCCGGAGCAATGAGGATTACCGGAATGCCCTCGGCCGCTACCCTGCGCAGCAGACGAGGAATCAACTGCAACGGAGGGTAGACATACATCAGGCGATACCGACCCCACGGGGCCACCAACGCGTCCGAGGCATCCGCCCAGGGGTCCCTGGACCGGGCCACAAACCGCGACACCTTGCGATTGAGTCAAGACGCCATCAGGTCCACATCCGGAGTGCCCCATCATTGACAAAGGAGCAGAAACACTTCCGGATGCAAGGACCACTCCCCCTGGTCCAGGGACTGGCGGCTCAGATAGTCCGCCTGACCGTTTTCTACGCCCGGAATGTAAACGGCCGACAGCGCCGTCACGCTTTTTTCCGCCCATCTTAGGATGTGGGCGACCTCGGATGCCGCAGCCGAGCTCCGAGTGCCCCCCTGATGGTTGACATACGCCACGGCCGTGGCGTTGTCCGACTGGATTCTGACCGAGCGGCCCTGTAGCCTCTTCGACCATGTGGAGAGACACAGCTTGATCGCCCGCAATTCCAGGACGTTGATTGGGAGACGAGATTCGGCTGGAGTCCAGAGCCCTTGAGCTGACAGGACTCCCCACACTCCTCCCCAGCCCGTCAGGCTGGCGTCCGTTGTGATCACTGTCCAGTGGATGGGGAGGAACGATTTCCCGGCTCGAAGAGCCGGGAATCTCAGCCACCACGTCAGGGACGCCTTGACAGAGTGACTCACCTGGATCTGAAGATCCAATGACAATGGGGATTTGTCCCAAACCGACAGAATTCGCTTCTGCAACGCCCGAGTGTGTGATTGGGCATATGGAACCACCTCGAAGGAGGCCACCATTAGTCACGGGACTTTCATGCAGAAGCAAATTGACAACCATTTTCGGGACGTCAGAACCCGAAGTGTCAGTAACTTCTCTGAGGGCAGAAACACCCTCGCTGTCGAAGTGTCCAGGATCAGACCCAGATACTCCAGGCGCTGAGTCGGGACTAGAGTCGACTTCTGCGTGTTCAGAACCCATCCGAAGTCCCGGAGGGTCTGACTGACTATCGTCACATTTTCCTCCAATTCTGAGCCATTTTCTGCTCTGAGAAGGAGATCGTCTAGATAGCCCACGATAACAATTCCTCGCTGTCTCAGCAAAGCTAGAACCGGGGCCAGCACCTTGGTAAAAACCCGTGGTGCCGATGCTAGGCCGAAGGGAAGGGCCAAGAAGGGCCTATGGCAAAGCGCAGAAACCTCTGGTGGTCTGCGCAGATTGGGATTTGCAAGTAAGCGTCCTTGATATCCAAGGACGCCAGAAAATCCCCCTGGTGGAGTGTCGCGATCACCATGCGAACGGATTCCATCCTGAATTTTTGTACCCTCACGTAGGCATTCAGGGCCTTGAGGTCCAGGATTGGCCGAACCCCGTCCTTTTTTGGGACAACAGGTTTGAGTAAAACCCCTGAAACCTCTCTTGTGACGGAACTGGCACAATTACTCCGCGCCCGAGCAAATCCTGTACGGCCCCCAAGAGGGCCGCCCGGCGGGCAGGAAGGAGAGGGAGGTTCGAGGGAAAAAACCTGTTTGGGGGCCACGAGCGGAACTCGATCCTGTATCCCGAGGTGACCACATCGCACACCCACTGGTCGGAGATTAGGGAGGTCCACCGCACCGAGAACCTGCGAAGACGTCCCTCCACCCCAGAGTCGGGCAGGGGCAAGACTTCATGCGGTGGTGGACTTGGGAGCCTGCTTGGTAGGAATCTGACTGACGAAAAAACTTCTTCTTCGCCGGAAAGGAAGGGCCTGGCCTGCGGTGGGGCTCCTTTCCCTTAATAGACTGGGGAAGGAAGGTGCTCTTACCTCCTGTGACATTCTTAATAATGTCATCCAGAGCGGCCCCAAACAGTCTACCGCCCTTAAAGGGCAAGTCAGCCAGGAGCTTTTTGGAAGCTAGATCGGCCGACCAGCATTTCAGCCAGATAAGGCGACGCATCACCACAGCAGTAATGGAGGACCCCGTTATTAAAGGGGTCGCATCCACAGTGGCATCGCACACGAAGACTAAACCCTGCGCAAGCTGGTGAGCCAGGGCAATGGTTTCAGGAGGGAGTTTATGCTCCTGCACGGTCTGGTGCAATATCCGTGCCCAGCCTGTGAGTGTCTGAGACACAAGTGTCGCCGCCACTATAGGGCATAAGGCGGCCCCCAATAAAGGTGAACCTAGTTCTACACGCCACTTCTGACCTCCTGCCAGCAGGATCCTTAAATGCAGGAGTCCCTTCCATTGGGAGCATGGTAGCCTTATTCAAACGGGAAACCGGGGGGGTCGACCACTGGGGGATGAGCCCACTTCTTAACTAGGTCCTCCTTAAAGTGGTACCTTAAGGCTATGCGCCGCGGGACCGTCAAAGTCTTCTGCGGCTTATCCCAGACTTGGTCAATGTATGTATCAAAAAAAGGCACATATGGAAAAAACTTTTTTGAAGTCACGGCTTTTAAAGAACCAAAAAGGTCATAGTTTCCACCTGAGGTTCCTCAGCCTCCACAATCAGCTTGAGAGTGTCCCTCACAGCATCAATGAGTTCACTCACAAGCACCCTGTCAGTAGGTGGTTCAAGACAGGGGTCCTCCTCACAAGGAGGGTCCTGTTCAAACACATCAATATCCTCAGAATTAGGGTCCTCAGCAGCAGTATCTAGGCCCATATCTGAGTCAGAGCACTCCCCATGTGGAGATTGTGTGGGGAGGGGGCGCTTTACAGCTCCCCGTGCGTTCGCACACCGCTTCCATCCTGACAAGGAATGATTCCAGGACTGCCGACAACTGGTCCATAGGGACCGCAGGTGCAGGAGCACTGACAGTTGCCTCTGACAAATGGGGAGAAGCAGGTGTACCAGACTCCATAATGCCACCCTTTGAGACCCTATTCACTATTACAGTGAATAGTACAGTCAACCCACTTGGCTGTGCTGAGGCTGAGGAGGGGATACCCAGAGGATTCACCACCCCTAGGGACCGCTCGGTTCCGCTGTATGAGCCGCGCTGTAATGCGGGTAAAGCCTGAGGAGAGTGAAGAATCTGTGAGGAGAGAGGTATTTTGCGCCGTTCAGCAGCGCCGCTAGAGGCCGAAAACTAAACTAAATGGCCGCCGATGGCGCACTTTTTAAATTTAAAATACCGCGCCAATGGCGCACGCAAAAACCCCACACACAGTCCTCCAGAACACTTTCCAGCACAATAAACAGACATAGAGCGGCCCCCCCAGGGCAGAATGACCCCCCCCCCCAAGTATCCCCACAGCACAGCACCAGCAGGGTGCAGAGAACAGCATAACAGGGGGGAGACAGGGTGAACCCCCCACACACAGAAACACAGCCAGCATGTACTCACCTTGCAGCAGGAGAGACTACTTACCCGTCCCGCAAGCACCTTGGAGAACACCCTCGGTGCCAATAGAGGGACCCACTGGCTTGTTTCAGACAGACCTATCACAGAGTCGTACTGCGTAGCTGTCGGCCCGGTCAACCACAAAAGATACAGTAGGTACTGTTCAATCTTCAGAGGACCGCGGGAGCATGAAAGCAACCCGGCCACCCCTGGAGCCATGTGGTAGGTCGTGAACTGAGTCTCACGCACACAAGGCAAGAATCAGCACGCTCGATGGTCGGACAGGGAAGACTACCAGGATACTAGTGTACCCAACCTGTTGCCCAGCCGACAGTTGATTGAAGGTCTCAATAATAAAATTCCCAAAGGAATACATTTTAAAAGTAAAATCTTCCAGGAGACTGGCTCCTGAGAGAGCCACGTCTTCTCCTTCTGCTAGGCAGAAAAAAACTGAAGCTGCTGGCTGCAGGTGGGAGGGTAATGTCCGGAGGGTCCGCCCCCTGGGCGGGGCTGTTCGACTCTGGCTTGTTCTAGAATGTTTTAACATCTAACATTCTGCCTAGGTCTTCTCCTGCAAGCAGGGACATATACCCACATGTAATCAGTATGAGAGCTGTGTCGGTCCATGGACGATAAGAGAAATAGGGTTTTTATTAAGAGTAAAAAGGTGGACTCTTACATTACAACTAAATAAAGCAAGCGGTACAGAGAATCGCAGCGTGATGAGCGCCGTCCTACTGTTATTCTGCTGTTTTCGATCTTGGATGCAGTGCCGCAATCCTTCCCTACGGCATTACGTCACGTACCCAGTGACTTCTCTGAAGAATCACGCCGCGATTCTCTGTACCGCTTGCTTTATTTAGTTGTAATGTAAGAGTAGATGTAATTGGGGTAACGCCACCCAGTGCCATTCCGGATGCACCCCTGCTACGGAAACTCTGAAGGGAAAAAATAAAATGAAGAAGAATTTCTTCAAATCTGAACTCAAGATTAAAGTCGATTTTTTTCCCAGCCCGAATTTATTTATATATATATATATATATATATATATACACACATATACATACATACATACATACATACATACATATATATATATACACACACACATACATATATACACACACACTTTTTTTTTTTGTTTGGGGTCCAAGTAGTTTTCCAGCAAAAAAAAAAACATTGGATTTTTGTACTCCCCGTAAAATCCGTTTCTCTGACGTCCATGGACCGACGCAGCTCTCATACTGATTACATGTGGGTATATGTCCCTGCTCGCAGGAGAAGACCTAGGCAGAATGTTAGAGGTTAAAACATTCTAGAACAAGCCAGAGCTGAACAGCCCCGCCCAGGGGGGCGGTCCCTCCGGACATTACCCTCCCACCTGCAGCTAGCAGCCTCAGTTCGTAACAAAGCAGTACAAACTTAAAAAGGAAGGGTGGGTGCTGCGTCGGTCCATGGACGTCAGAGAAACGGATTTTACGGTGAGTACAAAAATCCTATTTTATCGTCCATGGACCGACGCAGCTCTCATACTGATTACATGTGGGACGTCCCAAAAGCAGTATAAGAAAAGGGTGGGAGCAAAAAAAGTAAGGAACAACCAAAACTTCACTCCAAACCAGCAGAGCCCCTCAACGGAGGAGTTGCAACATTAGACAGCGGCCTGCAACACTTTGCGGCCGAAGGAAGCATCCGAAGATGCAGCCACATCAACCTTGTAGAACTTTGAAAAAGTATGAACGGACGACCAGGTCGTCGCATTGCACACTTGTGCAACAGACGCTTGATGTCGGAAGGCCCGGGAAGCACCAATTGCCTTGGTGGAATGCGCCGCAACCGGAAAGGGAGGCGCCCGCCCCTTAAGGGCATAGGCCTGTATGACGGTCTGCCTGATCCACCTAAAGACGGTGGCAGGACGACACCGCTCGGCCCTGTTTTGGACCAGACACAGATTTCCGAATAGAAACAGTAGCAGACAGGTACACTAGTAAGGCTTGTACCCATCTTAATGTATGAAGCGCAAACACTCAGGGATGCGATGGGTGAGGACACAAGGACGGAAGAACAATGTCCTTCTTAAGGTGAAAGGCCAAGACCATCCTTAGAAAAGAAGGATGGTCGTGGGCGCAACACCAACATATCCTTATGGAGGACCAAGTAAGGCGACTTGCCGGACAAGGCCGCCAACTCAGACACCCGTCTAACCGAAGCAATGGCCACTAAGGCCAACTTCCGGGACAAGGTCAAGAGAGGAATCTCTCTGATATTCTCAAAGGGATGTTCTTGGAGAACCGAGATGCATCAAAATCAGATCCCAAGTAGGGAGAGGAGGCTTGACAGGGGGGATCACATGGCGAACCCCCTGCACAAAAGGTGCTAATCAAGGAATGGCTCGGTAGCGGTCGTTGAAAAAGACAGCCCGGGCCGAAATCCGACCCTCAAAAAAAAAAAAAAAAGGTATGCAAGGCCAGCTTTTGGGTCAAACCACGCTGTAAGAACAGCAAAATCCTGGGAACGGAATACATCCGAGGATGCCACTCAAGTTCCTCGCACATAGCGATGTAAGCCTTCCAGGTACGGTGAGATATTCTTTCTGGAGGAAGATTCCCGTGTCAACAACATAGAAGAGATGACCGAATACGAGAGAACTCGGTCCTTCAGCACCTGGCTTTAAACAGCCATGCCATTAAAGCCAAGGACTGTAAAGCAGGATAAAGTATGCTCTGCGAAGCCGGCGAGGCAACAACAGTAGCAGAGGGTAAGCATATATCAGGCGATACTGCCCCCACGGGCTTCCAACGCATCTGCCCAGAGGTCCCTGGACCTGACCACGATCTTGCCACCTTGTGAGTGAGTCGAGAGGCCACAAGGTCCACTTCCGGTGCCCCACCTCCGGTAAAGAAGGTGGAAACACCTCCGGATGCAAGGACCCTTCGCCTGCAATGCACACGGCCGACAGGACCGTCTTGCAGCGAGATGTATGAAAATCCCAAAGAGACTCCACAATGTATCGGAGAAGGGAGGCCCCAGTGTACAGGGTGCCTCAAATGTTGGCCAATAAAGGCAACTTGATGGAACTTCCCTAGAAACTCGGTCAGAGGACTAGTACCTCAGCCTCCACAGGTGGCGCAAACCCACCCCGGGCACAGAGACCCTAAAGGCTAAAGCAGTTGTAGTGCACCTGCTAGACGACTGATGGATGAAGTAGAGGCTTTTGCCCAGTTATTGAGCTACAAAAAATGCCAGAGACGCAGCCACTAACGGGCGGAACGCTAACCCCAGCCTGGCGAACACAGTCCAAGCCAGCGCTTCTGATCACCACTGAAAGCAGGTGGAAAGTGATACCCCTGAAACCAGGGATCCTTGTGACAATGCTCCATCCAGCAGCTACCCATGGATAGGTGCTGATTGTGCAAACACATAGTTTATACTATGTATTGCGTCAAACGCACAAATGGAGAGTGTGGGAGGAAACCCACCCAGCCACAGAGCATAATACCACCACATACGGCGTATGTAGTTTAGTATTTGTGGATAAACCTATTAAACGCGTATATACTGTGCCAGCGACAAAGGCGCGCACATCATCGGGGCCTGGACGTAAACCAGCCACGCAGATTGCGTACACAACCGTGCAGGTATGTTAGCCTGCGAATAAACAAATTGCACATGTTTATACTGTGCATAGCGCCGAGAATGCGCACACCATTGGAACGCAGGGGACAAACCTGAGCACCCGGATGAAACCCATGCAGACTGCATACGCATACCGTGTATGGTATTATAGTATGTGTGCTAAACATTTTGCACAAGCCCATGTGTGCATAGCACCGAAGGCGCGCACACTGTTGGCGCGTGGGAGGAACCGAAGTACCCCACGCCTACTCAGAGAATGCAATACCTACAGCTACAGTAAATGTATTTAGTGTAGTGTATAGACATAATGTGTATTGCACCAAAGGCATGCATGTCATGTAGCATGGGCAGAAACCCACGCAGACTGCATACGCATACCGTGTAGGTATGTTAGTATGTGGATATCCAATCGCACAAATTTAGACTGTGCATAGCGCCCATACCAATGGAGTGTGGGAGGGAACCGGAGTACCCGGAGGAAAACCACACAGACTGCCTACACATACCGTGTAGGTATTATAGCATGCGTGATAAACATTGGACATGTTTAACTGTGCAGAAGGCCAAAGGCGCACATACCGTCAGCGCGTGGGAGGAAACCGGAACACTCGGAAGAACTCCACGCAGACAGCACACAGATACCGTGTAGGAATGATAGCATGTGAATCAACATATTGCACATGTTTATGCTGTGCATTTCCATTGGAGCGTGGGGGGAAACCGGAGTACCCGGAGGAACCCCACGCAAACAGTATACCCATACTGTAAACATGTATAATATGTGCAATAAACATATTGAACATGTCTATACTGTGCAGAGAGCCGAAGCGCACATACCATGAGAGTGCGGGAGGACACCGGAGCCCCCGCCAACCCAGAGAGTATAATACATACATATACTGTGAATGTATCTGGAGTCGTGCATAAACATATTTTGTACGTTTATATCATGTATGGCACTGAAAAACAGCATTGGAACGTGGGGACAGCCACGCAGACACAGAGACCAATAACACATACATCAGGGCTCGACAAACCCCAGGCGCCAGGTCGCCATTGCGACTAGAATTAGCGACCTGGGGCAGCACGGCTGGGGTATCCTGTGTCTCCGTGCCCCCCCCTCCGCACCGCGGGATCGCGTCGGGCCGCGCCGGCCGTAATTGAGGCCGCGGCTTTGCGGCCTTCTGCAGGCCTATGCTTCCTTCTGCGAACTAGCGCCATCTTGTGGTGGCCGTTGGTATGACAACCAACAATGCTAATGGAGTTTCCCTGTCTGTTTTCCCTGTCATCTCCTTCCCTCTAATTAGAACCCCCAAACATTATATATATTTTTTATTCTAACACCCTAGAGAATAAAATGGCGGTCGTTGCAATACTTTCTGTCACACCGTATTTGCGCAGCGGTCTTACAAGCGCACTTTTTTGGGAAAAAATACACTTTTTTAAATAAAAAAAATAAGACAACAGTAAAGTTAGCCCAATTTTTTTTATATTGTGAAAGATAAATGTTACGCTGAGTAAATTGATACCCAACATGTCACGCTTCAAAATTGCGTCCGCTCGTGGAATGGCGACTAACTTTTACCCTTTAAAATCTCCATAGGCGACGTTTAAAAAATTCTACAGGTTGCAGGTTTTGAGTTAGAGGAGGTCTAGGGCTAGAATTATTGCTCTCGCTCTACCGATCGCGGCGATACCTCACGTGTGGTTTGAACACTGCTTTCATATGCGGGCGCTACTCACGTATGCGTTCGCTTCTGCGCGCGAGCTCGGCGGGACAGGGCGCGTTCCTGGCTCCTAACTTTTTTAGCTGGCTCCTAGATTCCAAGCAAATTTGTCAAGCCCTGACATACGTACACTGTGAATGTATGCAGTGTAGAGGTATAGGAGGAGTTTAAATTATGGCGCAGAGGCGCATAATCTTCTCTGTATCATTCCAACCTGCTTGACTGTGCTGCTGAAGCAGCATGCAGGTAACAGGTAACCTCTGATCCTCAGACCGTGTGTCTGTCAGAGCTCAAATCATTCCCCAGGAAATGGCGGGAAAGGTTACCTCCGGTATCACACAGAAGGCTCACAGGGATTAGAGACATAAATGAATAAAGTCCTCCCTCATCCATGCTGCTCTTGAGGCAGCGTGTGAGGAAAAAACAGTGAGGAAACTGTGTAAAAGAAAAGCTTGTCACAGCAATTCCAGCCTGAGAGTGTTTCTCACATCATCAATGAGATCACTTACAAGCGCCATGTCATTCACTGACACAGAACTGGAGTCTTCCTCACAAGGGAATGTCCTGTTCATAAACATTAAATATTCAGGAGATAGGGTCCTGAGCATAGTAGCTAGGCCCACATCTGACTCCGAGCACTCCGTCACTAAAGATTTTTGTGTGGGGGGGGGGGGGCTTATAGCTCCTTTTGCTCGTACACTGCTTCCATTCTGACAGGAATGATTCCAGGACTGCTGACAACTGGTCCATAAGGACCGCAGGTGCAGGAAACATATGAACATGTTTAACTGTGCAGCACTGCCAGTTGCCCCAGGCAAGTGTGGAGAGCAGGTGTATCAGACTCCATAACGCCACCCTCTGAGACCTTATACACTATACAGTGAATATACAGTCCACCCACTGGCTACGCTGAGGCTGAGGAGGGTATACCCGGAGGACCCACCAACCCTTAAGGACAGCTCAGTCTGTGAGGAGATTGTGAGGGGATTCGCGCTGCCGCCAGAAATAAATGCGCAGCGGCCACAAGAAAATGGCCGCCGGCCGCAGCTATAACTGCGCCACTGAACGCCAAGATGGCCGCCGAGCGCAAAATTCAAAGCTCTAATGCGCGCCAACGGCGCACGCAATAACCACCTCAAACAGCGCCAATGGCGCACGCAATAATCACCTCACACACCAGAAAAAACTGCAGACATGAGCGCCCAGCCAGGCCAGAGTGACCCCCAAGCACAGCACCAGTACAGGGTGCAGAGAGCAGCATAACAGGGGGGAGACAGGGAGAAACCCCCACACACAGAAACACAGCCAGCATGTACTCACCTGCAGTAGGAGAGACTACTTACCCGTCCCTTTCAGGGACCCACTGGCTTGTTTCAGACAGACCTATCACAGAGTCGTACTGCGTAGCTGTCGGCCCGGTCCACCGCGAGAGATACAGTCAGTCAAGTACTGTTCAATCTTGAGAGGACCGCGGGAGCATGAAAGCAACCTGGCCACCCCTGGAGCCATGGGGTATGTCGTGAACTGATTCTCACGCACGCAAGGCGAGGATCAGCACGCTCGATGGTCGGACAGGGAAGACTACGAGGATACTAGTGTACCCAACCTGTTGCCCAGCCGACAGTTGATTGAATGTCTCAAAAATAAAATAAAATTCCCAAAGGAATAAAAATCAAAAAGTAAAATCTTCCAGGAAACTGGCTCCTGAGAGCCACGTCTTCTCCTTCTGCTAGGCAGAAAAAAACTGAGGCTGCTAAGCTGCAGGTGGGAGGGTAATGTCCGGAGGGACCGCCCCCCTGGGCGGGGCTGTTCAGCTCTGGCTTGTTCTAGAATGTTTTAACCTCTAACATTCTGCCTAGGTCTTCTCCTGCGAGCAGGGACATATACCCACATGTAATCAGTATGAGAGCTGCGTCGGTCCATGGACGATAAGAGAAAGTAAATTTTTACATGTAGGAGCCAAGTGTCAGAATTGGCCCAGATGGGAAGTAGTTAAATACCACCAAAAGAAAGCTCTATTTGTGGGATTTTTTTTTAAATGTAATATGGGTACAATATTGCATGACCACGCAATTGTCATTTAAAAGTGCGACAGCCCAATTTGTCCTGAAAAAAACCAAGGTATAATCCACCTGGATACACTTAAGCCTTGTACACCCGGTCGGACTTCAAACAAAAACTTTTCCGTGGATTTTTGTCCGAAGGGAGTTGGCCAGGAACACCCATAGCATACACACGGCAGGACTTTTCTGCAAACTTTCCCAACATCACGTGGTTTTTCTGCTCTTTTCCGCCACCCTTTGGTCAACTTCTGCTATTGTTGGTTGATTTTAACATTGGTTATGGGCATGCGTGTTTGTACTTCGGACAAAAGTCCGATGGATTTCGGTACACGATAGGATTTTGTACCGTAGGACTTTTGTTGCCGAAAAGTTTGTCCGTTTGCAGAGCGAACTTTTGTCCGATGAAAATCGAAAAGGTTTGTCCGATGGAGTGTACACACGGTAGGATTTTTTTGAAAACTTGCTCATTTTGAAGTTTGTTGTCAAAAAGTCCTACCGTGTGTATGGGGCATAAGCAGTTGCGATGATATTTACAGTTACTAACACATGTCAAAGTTGCAACATTGTGTTCAGGCATTAACATGCGTTTTCCCTTCAGTCACTAAGACCCCATTCACACAGGGGCGACTCGTCAGGCGACTCAGCCGCCTGACAAGTCACGTCCCGTTCTGTACAATGGAACCGTTCTAATAGGAGCGACTCAAGTCGCTCCGACTTAGAAAAAGGTTCCTGTACTACTTCAAGACGACTTCAGGGCAACTTTCATTGACTTTAATACAGAAGTCATTTTGCAAGTCACCTTTGAAGTTGTCTGCAGATCGCCCGGCAGAGTCGCGGGACAAGTCATGCCGCCCCTGTGTGAATGGGCTCTTAGGGGTTAAAGCAGAGGGTGCTTATCATAGAAGCAGTAAATGTTTGGCAGCAAAGGCTTTTAAAAAGAGGCAAGCATGCAGCCTGTAAAGGCCATAAATCATGAAATGCTATCCTTCATTCGGTTCCAGGTCAAGAACCTATTATTAGGTAGTAAAGTCAGTAAGACAATGAAAGTGGAAGAGTTGCCAGAGAACAGAATATGGATGAGGGGCACTACCAGTGAACACCTTAAAAGTGGAAAACAGTAAGCCTTTCTTTTTTTCTCTCATTGATGCTGTGCAGACATTATTGCATTCCCGACAATTTTTATAAGTCGGTCTATTCATGTGACCTTTTTATGCACGTTTGAAAAGGCAACTTTTTCTTAAAATAAAGGAATTGCAAAAAAAAATAAAAAAAAAAAAAGTGAAAAGCAATAAGCCATTTGGGTTTATAAATGTGCAAGGTAGAGAAATGCCAAGAAATATTTGTACTCGGAGTCTCGGCGTGAGATATGAGTAATGAATGTGGAAAATAACATGAGCAAGACCTGGAGTGTGCCAAAGGACACGTGGTCAGTACACCTAAAAAGGGCCAAAAAAGGAGGACACTAGGGTAAGCAGTAACCGATTTTATTGGCAGTAAACAATAGATCAGTCAGATGCATGAAAACACGAGCCATCTCAACCTGAGGATCCGGAATATACCTCCGTGAGGGGAGCCATCGGGAAAGGAAGCAAGGGACTATCCCTGGGTTTGTCGCCGATCAGCGCCATGAGCTGATCCAATACCGTCACAGGGCACCATGCACCGAAGCTCCGGCCCTTTCTGCCCAGGAGGTCGCCAGAGACCGAGTGGAATGTGCTTTAACCTTCGGGGCTGTCTTAGCAGCCTGGTCATAAGCTAGGGAGATTGCTTGTTTTATCCACCTAGCTATGGTTACTTTAGAAGCCTGTTGGCCCTTTTTCGGACCAGAAAAATTAATAAATAAGTGGCTGGATTTTCTGAAAATGCTAACTCTATCCAAATAAGAAAGCAGACATCGTCTGACATCCAAACAATGAAAGGAAGCCTCCCTTTCATTCTGGGGATTGGAACAAAAAGAAGGGAGTATTATTTCCTGCGTTCTATGAAATTTTGATACTACCTTGGGAAGGTACAGGGGGTCCTGCCTGAGAACAACCCTGTCCTCAAATAAACGGCTCTTTAATTGACAGAGCCTGCATATCACCTACTCTTTTGGCTGTCGTTATCGCCAGCAGAAAGGTAAACTTAACTGTGAGAAGTTTAATAGAAATACTGTCTAAAGGCTCGAACGGAGCCTTAGTTAACTGTTCTAGAACCAAGGAGAGATCCCAGGGTGGAACCCTAGAGATCTGTACTGGAGACATTCTGTCCCTAGCTGACAGGAATCTTTTAATCAACGGGTCCTGGGACAATCTTCTGTCCAGGAAGTAAGATAAGGCTGCTACCTGAACTCTTAGTGTCTTGGTAGCCAGCCCCAGATCAACTCCATCCTGGAGAAATTCCAGAATGACCGAAGTTTCCTGTTGGGAAACCTCTCTCTCTGAACACCAGCGAGAGAAGACCCCCCACACCTTAGCATAAATCCGCCTGGTGACCTCCTTTCTACTAGAGAGGAGAGTGGTGATCACTCTCTCTGAACAGCCCTTCTCCCGCAGGTTCTGCCTTTCAAGCACCAGGCCGTCAGTTTGAAGAAGCTGGGCTCTGGGTGGAAGACCGGACCCTGAAGAAGAAGGTCTGACCGAACTGGTAGATGGAGAGGGGGAGCTACCGACCAGTTCTCCAGAGTGGGAAACCAGGCTCTCTTGGGCCACCAGGGGGTGACCAAAATGAGACAGCATTCTGAGAGGTCCAGCTTCTGCAGGATCCTCGGAATCAGACTCAGAGGAGGAAAGGCATAGGCCAGATGAAAACTCCACACCTGGGCCAGCGCATCCACCCCCTCTGAGCCCCATTCCCGGGTCAGGGAAAAGAACCTCTTTAGCTTTTTGTTTTCCCTGCGGGCGAAGAGGTCTATCTCCGGATTGCCGAACCGTCGGCACACCAGATCGAACACCTCTGTGTTCAACTCCCATTCTCCCTGGAGAATCGGGTGGCGACTTAAAAAGTCCGCCTCTACGTTGTGAACCCCTTTTATGTGAACCGCTGTGATAGAGGGAATCCGGAGCTCTGCCCAGCTCAGGATCTCCAGAGACAAAGCCAGAAGGGTACGCGACCTGGTGCCTCCCTGATGGTTCAGGAATGCCACTGTGGTGGCATTGTCGGATAGAATCTGGACCTCTCGGCCCCTGACTCTCTCCTCGAAGGCCTTTAGAGCCTCCCGGACCGCCAACAATTCCCGGAGGTTTGAGGAGGCGCCCCTCTGACCTCGGTTCCAGGAACCCTGAGCTCGCCTAAGTGAGCCCCCCAACCCCAGGCGCTTGCGTCTGTGGTTATCCTGAGAGGGTTGGACTGACTCCACAGACGACCCACCAGTAAATTCTGAGGAAGGAGCCACCACCTCAGAGATTCCTTTGCCAACACTGGGATGGGGACCCTGTAGTCTAGAGATTCCCTTGATCCGTCCCAAGAGGATAGAAGGAATTCTTGGAGAGGTCTGGAGTGGAGCTGAGCCCACGGCACCGCTGGGATGCAAGAGGTCATTAGACCCAGCACCCGCATGATGCTTCTGAAAGAAGATTCCTCTGCCTCCAACATAGACCTGACCGTTGTCATAAGACCTTGGACCTTGTCCTGGGGTAAAACAAGTTTTCTTTCCAAGGAATCCACTAGGAATCCCAAAGTAAACTTTCTTCTGTTCTGGGACCATCGAGGATTTTTCTTTGTTGATGATCCACCCCAGGCTTTCCAAGGTGCTCACGACCCTGGCCAGGTCTGCAAGAAGGAGATCTCGACTCTGATTGTAGAGAAGCAGATCGTCGAGGTAGGGGACTACTGCTATACCCTGCAGGTGCAGGTAAGCAATCACCTCCGCCATGATCTTTGTAAAGACTCTTGGACTGGATGACAGTCCGAAGGGAAGCGCAGCAAACTGCCAATGCTGCACTCCCTGGGCGGAAGAGATTGCAAACCTGAGAAAGGCCTGATGTGCTGGGAATATCGGGACGTGTAGATAGGCGTCCTTTAGGTCTATGGTCACCATGAACACCCCCTCAGAAGAAGCTTCCTGAGAGTGTACACGCTCTCCATCCGAAACCTCTTGCGACGCAGATAAGCGTTCAAGGGTCTCAAGTTTATTATAAGTCGATGCTTCCCTGACGGCTTTGGAACAACGAAAACGTGGGAATAGATGCCCAAACCTAGTTGTTCCGTAGGTACCGGGATAACTACTCCCTGCCTTTCCAGATCTGAGACATTCTGTACCAGACCTGCAGCTTTTAAGGGGTCCCTGGGTAGACGCGTTACCAGAAACTTCGGGGGAGGGGAGTGAAGGAACTCTAGCTTGTAGCCCTCTTTTAAAATTTGGAGGACATGGGGGCTCTGAGATATGCTTTCCCATCTGGGGAGAAACTGGGAAAGCCTTCCCCCTACCCTTACGTCACTTAGAGTTCTTGTCATTAGGCTTTTGGCTGGAGAAAAGGATACCTCCCTTCTGTTTGTCTTTGCCAGCACTCCACCTCCTAGTATTGATAGGTCTTTTGTCTGAAGACCGGTTCTTACCCTGGGGGCCTCGAAAAAATCTCCTTTTTTCCTTTTTAGGTTTGGTAGGAAATTTCTTACCCTTTTCGGTGGACCTGGACAAGGCTTGGTCAAGTCCTGTACCGAAAAGAAGGGAGCCCTCAAATGGGAGACCACATAAACGGGTCTTGGATGCACTATCACCATCCCAGGTTTTAACCCATACAGCTCTTCTAGCAGAGTTTAAGAGGGCTCCAGTCTTTGCGGTGGTTCTTACGGTTTCTACCGCTGCGTCCGCTAGGTACGCCACCTATTAGCTGCAACGACTCCAAGACTTCCTTGGATTTGGAAGTGCCTGAAACATGGTCCGTTAATTTTGAGATCCATGCATCTGCATTCCTGGCTACGCATGCTGAAGCCAGTGCCGGGCTCATGGCTGCCGCATTGGCTTCCCAGGCCCTCCGCAAGGTGGTTTCAGCACGCCGATCCATCTGATCTTTGAGGTTACCAGTATCCTCAAAGGAGAGGTCAGACTGTTTGGATACCTGGGCTAAGGAAGCATCCAATCTGGGTGTTTTGAAGAACTTATCTTCATCCTCCTCCTTGAAAGGGCACCTACGTTTCCACGTTTTTGGTCTTAAGAGCTTCCTTTCAGGATCCTTCCATTCCTGAAGGATAATGTCCTTCAGTGCCTGGTGGACGGGGAAGGTTTTGGGTTGAGACTTCAACAAACCCTGATACATTCTATCCTGTGCGGAAACCTGTTCCGCAGGCTCCTGGATCTCCTCAGAAGCATAAATTGCCCCAAGGAGGCCCTCCATATCATCAGCCGAGAAGATGTGCCTTCCTGGCCTGGAGCCCTCTTCCTCGTCCTCTGCCTGACTATCCACCAGACCCTCATCAGATACTTCTCGATCGGAGATATCTGAATCCTCCTCCGGCTCCGAACCCTGTGAAGGTAGGGATTTTAGAGGCTGCGGGCGTCTTTTAACTACCCTGGGAGTCAAAGAACTCTCCTGAGAGGAAGAGCCCCCCCCCACTTGTCTGAGGTTCTGGTTCCCTAGACCTGAGTGAGGATTGAAATTCCTTAAGTGTAGTCAGCATCTGGGTCTGGACAGACAAGAAGTCTTTCATGACCTGCGATGTTTCTTTTCCAGCCAATTTCTGAATGCATTTAAAACAGAAAGGTCTGGAATAGTCTGGAGGCAACCTATCGTTGCAGTAGCCACATCTTTTGATGCGGGCAGGGGCTTTAGAGGGACGGCTGGTAGACCCCTGGGCAGTGACGTCCCCTCCTGCAGAAAAAAACAAATATACACAGGGAATTTTTTAGTACCAAACATCCCTGTGCAGAGCAAAAAAGGGGGAAGAGTCGGGGTACCTCCCCCATCATAACCCCTGCTGGCTGGGTAGGACTCACCTCCTGTGGCCTCCTCTGTAGCCTTGGCCGTACCGGGCCTTTCCTCATGCTCCATGCGCCGTCCGGGCTCGAACCGTGTCGCTAAGAGCAAACAGGAGGAATGGGCGCCTCTTTTCCTGGCATCTTTATAGTTGAAGCTGGCTGAAAAGACGCCGGCCGTCGCCATCTTGCCGTAGACCGGAAACCGGAAGTGGCGCGGCACGCGGTGACGTCATTCCGGGCGCTAGAGGAGGAAATCAATGAGTCCTCCAGGCCATGGGAAAATGGCGCCGCACATGCCTGAGCGGCGCCAATAGCCAGAACAGCGCTTCACCGCTGGGTTCACCACCGCATCTGCGGGAGACCTGCCAGCCCCCCCTCCGAAGTGGACACCCACCAGGTAGGGAGGAAAAAAGAGGAAATATTTGGCCCCTGAAGCTTCCAGGTACCCTGTACCTTAGGGCTTCAGAAAACACTCAGGGGGGTTCTTCAAGGCTATTCCTTCCCCCCTGAGTATGTTACAACAAAAGGGGGGACCCCCCAGGAAGGATGAGCCCGTCCTGCTAGGTCCAGAGGCTTCCTAAGCGTTCGACCTAGGTCCCAGGGGGAGACCTCCAGCACCAGGCCTTTAGGTCTTTAGAAAATAACAAACGGTTTTGCTGTGGGGAAACACAATCAAAAACTGAGGAGCACAGGGAGGGGTGGGGTTTTTAACCTCTTTGATTGATTGTGTTTCCTGTCAGGTGGACTAGTCATCTCTCATTGTGCCGTCCTGGAAGACGTCTTGAGAAATTGTAATGGTTCGGATGTCTGACCAGCTGGCCTAATGTGAGTATTCGGGAACCAGGCCCGGAACGGGAAAACTCACCCGGCCTAAGGAACCCAAAAAAAGCTAGGTAAATGGCAGCTTTGAGCCCCACACTGAGGAGCCTCCCGAAAGACAGTGCATCCAGCAAACCAGACATACTCCGGAAAATATGCCCTGTGACTGGGAGTCTACAGATGGTAGCCGGAGGACAACTTCTTCGGATGCCTCTCAAAACAGCCTTGATCCTGCAAGGACAGATGGTGCTGAACCCCGGCAAGATATGTCTTGATGGTGCCATGAGACAACCTCAGTTGAGTATGGCAGTAGTATGGTGTTGACTGACAACGATGCACCAACTAAGGCTGCCGTATGAAGTCAATGGGAGTTTAATCCAACATCAGAAGGGAAGCCTGAGGGGATGGTGTGGCACATGCGTCGGCATGCGGGACCTGCCGGAAAAATGATGGAAAGTTGAGCCGGGATAGCGCATCAGCCGTAACATTGTCCACCCCACTGATAAACTTGCATTGAATGTGAAATTGATGGTGCAGGGATAACCAAATTAACTTCCGTATGAAAGACATAATGACCAAGGACCGTGACCTACCCTTGGTGATAATCTCCACGGCCGCCTGAATGGAGAAAACCACCGTCTGCCCTGACCATGAACCGCCCCATACCCAAGCCGCAGCCACTATGAGGAAAATCTCAAATAAGGCAGATGAATCCGTGATTGCTGGGATAGCCAACATGTCCTCCTGCCAACCAGTGGTTGCCAAAATCGTCAGCATAGCCAACAGTGGCTGCTGTGTCACTTCCAACCTGGGGAGAGGAACTGGACTCCGCAGGAATGAACATGGCAACTCCATTCCACCACCGGAGGAACTCGCCCCACATGCGAAGGTCAGCCAACGCCGGAGCATCCAGCTTGACTCACGAGTCCGACTCCGGGGCTGATGGAAACAACCTGGATATGAAGGATCTTCCCTGCGGAATGATCCGCATGGCGAAAATCAACATGCCCAAGAGACAACAACTCCACCCTGGTACAGGTGTGGAAGCCCCGTGTGAAACCTTCTACCAAAAAAAGGACATAACTCAGTGGAAGGGTGAGAGGACAAGCAGTCCTGCAGAAACCGGACGTTGATGCGGCTCAGTCAGCTTTTCTTGCCCTGCCTGAGCGAGCAGGATGACATAGGATGGGCCCTGAAACAGCCTGAGCAAATGTGCAGCAACCGGCACTCACTGTAGTTGTTGAAGTTGTTGCAAATAGGTGACCTCCCCAGATACTGAATGGGCCGACCCAATTTGTCCACGGTAGCAGCCTGCCTGGGTGCTGGTAGTGAAGCAGGGAAAGCTCTGGAAGTGCCCGGAAGAACCGGAGGTTCCGCGTTGGGGCACTAATAAGCCATGTGCGATGACGTTTGGCAAGTGGCACAGACCGGTGACCTCAACCCCGCAAAATCTATCCTGCCCCAGACTGCAGCCACCTGATGCTGGGCCAAGAAGGCGGCGGCTTTGGCGGAGAATGATCGGTGGTAATCATAAAACCGCCATACCCCCAAACTTGTGACCCAACTCCACCACCGCATGGAGGTAGTGATCCAGTTCCTCTCTCCTATGGGGACTCGCAGAGCAAACAATGTCTCTAAACATACTGAACGCTAACACGAACTTGGGGATAGAGAGCTTGCGTTTAACCTGTGGTCCCTGGACTTGATGACAGAAACGTCCCCACAGGCGTACGACTTGTTGTCAGCCACATTGTGAGTGGCTAGCAACAAGGACGCCAGGTTGACATCCTTCCCATCGAGAATGTCTTTCCTGATGTTCCCTGGAATGAAATGGGCTGGGGTGATGGAAAGGACACAGGTACTATGGTGTTTGTATTAGTCCAGCAGTGCACCAACACCTTTGCAGCCATTGTGCTACATGCTGGGTGTTTGGTGTGCTTCTGTACCTTTAAGGAGGGGTGGCTCCCCTTCAGTCCACCTGTCCTCATCTATCCATCAGAATGCATGTGCCTCCATTGTGTGGACACTCCTAGTTTAGTGTAGGACCACAGTGTAACGGCACCCCAAATACGAAGGGGGTTAACGCCGTTTCCTCTGTCCCCCTCTCCTGGACACACATCCACTCGCTACCAATCTTCCACAGCCAGGCGACCACTTCCCATATAATTAATCCTTCTGGAAGAACGAGACGCACTCTGTATCTTCCTAAATCGAATGACTTTATTGAGAAACATTGTAACTCTTATATATATATTGTGAGGGGGTTAGCTCGGCAGCGGGTGTGTGTGACCCCCGAGATGGGCTCCCCACACAAAAACAGGCCCAGCAAACGGAGGTTGTGGTTTTCAAAATCAAAAAGGTGCGGTTTATTTTCTATTTACAGTGACAAAACACAGCAAAGCAAAAGAAACATAAACAAAATAAATCCTGGTCAACTTGACCTCTGACTAAAACATACAGGTTTCCTAACTAACAACTGGGATCAGCCTAGTGCTGTCCTAGTCCCTAAGTCCCTGGTTTTAAATGTCCAAGCAAATAGCCACACAGGCTTTGTCTCACCGCACAGGGGTTCACTCTCCCTAGACAGTCCACACAGGTCTGGGTCCAGGCATGAGCTAACATCTAATGAAGCTGGGAGTTCTTATAGAGGCCTAAATGAGCTGACAAGCTTCAGCTGGTCTCATCAACTCCCTGTCTGCACGACGCCCCACACTCTCCCTAGAGGTATGAGTCATCCATGAGCCCACTAGCCTCAGCTGGGCTTATACAACTCTCCACCTAGTTGTATAAGTCGGCGTAAAGCCTGAATCTGGGCGAAATATATCTACCCCCCTGGATGCAACCAGGTGACTTTACCTTCCTGCTGTCACAATATATATATATATATATATATATATATATATATATATATATCTCCAATACTGCATTAGTTTAACATGAACAATGGCCCAGCTCCACCCACACATCACAAGACTCAACACATCATCCTGACGTCTGCTAGGCTTCAAAAGATCCCACACAATAGAATATAACGATCCCCAATACACATCTTATCATAAAGTGTTGGCAGCCAGTCTGTCTGCCGGATACCATACACACAGGCATGGTGTTAATTATCTCTATTCACACCAGACCTTCCCAAGTCATAATGAACAATAGAATGCAAATCACCTTAATTCCTCCCAGCAATGATTACACAAAGACAAGGGGCTGGGGGTGATGACATTAGCATCTAACAGTATGTGTCCCAACATCATGAAGGCGTCACTTTTCAATTACCCTGTTGAGGTCATAATCAAACAGTAAATAGTTCTTTGCAGATATCCTGAGGAATATGGTGGATCAATATTACAGACCCAATCTAGATAAAATGTATGTACAGCATTGAATATGGCTATCATAGACCATATTGGGGTTTTTCCATTCACCCTGTGTCCAAAGTGACCCTCTCGTCACACACAGATTCAAGGGTGCCTTGGCGTGGCTCACGCATGCGTTTGCAAATGCGTGCGGACAAAACCCCCGTTTAACGCATACTGTTAGACAGGAAAAGAGCCCGCCAGAGAGCTAAGGCTGGAATGGATCTGAGTCAGGGATGTGGCCATGGCACGTAGGGTGACCTGTTATGCGTCAGAACTTGCAGAGGAGGGGAACAAAAGTCTGAAAAGTTCTGCTTTGCAAGCTGTTTCCGGGTGAGTGATGCCCCTGAGCCGCAACTCCGCAATCAGCCTTGTAACAGTCCAGGACCTCAAGGAAGGCGTGCCGCCCTGATCTGATCCCCTCGCTGGAGAAGGGGAAACGGAGGCGAAATCCTCCATGTCCGCTGCTTGAGACATGCCCTAAAACAATCGAAACAAAAGAAAAAAAACACTATGACAGAACTTACTTCAGACCAACAAAAACTAGAGATGACTCCCAACTCCTCCACCGCCCTCTTAAACCTAATCTGGCCCAGAACGACCACCCCCATTCCCTCCCGACTAAGAGAGCCGAGCCACCTGCAGTCGCAGAAAAAATTTATAGCGAACACTCGATCCCCCAGAACCTTAAACGTGACAGGTCTAATGATTTAAAGAAATAATCTGATAACGACTGACTTGAAATGAAGGATTGAGCCAACGGGTGAGGAGACTTGCCACTGCCCAAGTCAATAAAAAACGAACAACTCAACCCGCTAAAGACCTAATACGAAATAGGTAAACCACAGTGGCAGCAGACCCTAAATAACAACGAGAAAATTATGAGAGCATGGCGCCCAGTACCCAGACTTAACTGCACCGGAAATCCTCAACCTAAAAACGAGAAACCTTGCGTCTGGCGCCTGAAATGAATGGACGAATGGGACTGAAAATGAGTCAGACCCCCAGGACGAAAACCAAAGTACAAAAGATGATCCCAGGAACCCCCCTACGAGACCTGAATACGTGTCAGGCCATGTCCGAGCGTGCCACGTGAAGCATGAAAAGGAATTGAACGTGAAACACCAAACGGTTGAGGAGACTTGCCACTGACGAAGTCAATTAAAAACGAAACATCTCAAACCATTAACACCCACAAATGTGGTGGGTGCCCCCGCAGTGGAACAACTACCCCCCCCTCGTCCTGAAAAGGAAATGAAATGACAGACGCATGCATCAAATGATTGCAGAGAAAACGATAATCCTGCTGAAAATGACGAGATGAACTGCACATGTGAACTCGACAACCCCCCTTCCCCCACATGCCCCAAATACTAACCTGCAACCCCAAGTGTGAACGCCAGGGAAAGTGCCACGGGACGCAGCACAGCAAATGTAACGTGTATGGGCATCCCAGGCTGAAAAACCCACTAGCCCACTCTGTGAGCAAACTGCAGGGAAACAACATCAGAGTGTGGCCAGCAGCTGCTGATAGGTTGGAACCTGAAATATGCCTGGACAAGCACCCCCCCCCCCCATTCCCCTAACCTACCAGCAGTGACCAGATAAAGACACAAACCCCCCCCCTCTCCCCTGGCACCCCCACAAACATGGTACCCATGCCAGTATGCAACCCCCCTGCAAAAAATTAGGGCTGTTACTGATTAAAATTTTCGTGTTCGATTAATCGTTTTTTTTTTAATCGATTAATCGACTAATTTCGATTAATTTTAAACGCACATAGATCCAACTGCTTTTATCTGATCTCCTTGCAGGCCGATTCCCAGTGCAGCTACCAACCACTGGAAAAATCGATAGCAGGATACAAAAAAACACACAAAAGGCAGCGCTCGATGGGAATAGCATTAAAACTTTTATAGTCTTCAAGTAGGTAACAAAATAAATATTGCCCTGGAGATAAAATCGATGTAGCTACATAAACTAATACCAAACGGTAGCAAAAGCAGTCATAAAAACATGTAGCCAAGTATGATACTGGTATAAAAATGTGTACAACGATACCACTGCTGAATCCAGATGAGAAGGGGCTAACATTAGTCCGTCGGCATGTAGATGTCCCGTGAAGGGAACTATCACAACTCCCAGTGGATGGCTGTAGAATCCCAGGTTAGTAGAGGAAAGTGATAGAGGGAAGTGTAACAGCCCTTGCGTGTGGCAGATAGTAAGGTCCCGCCGGCATGCAGATATGAAGGCACAGCAAAGGAGCCCTTCAGATGGACACGGCAAGCCCTGCCGGTGTCCGTGACGTCACCGGATCTCCCTGAAGACCCGGAAGCCGGCGGAGAGGCGAGTACCGAGCAAAAGAATTTTAATCGATCAAAACAATTCATCGATTAATCGATGAATTAATAGTTAATTTACACAGCCCTACAAAAAATACATGATGCTGCAGCAACAACCCCCCCTACCAATACCTGTACCGTTAAAAAAACGAAGTGAACCGAGGGCCTGCCACGATCCGCCGGGCGGAGCCGAGCGAGGAGGCGATCCCTACCGACAATGGGCGAGCGGAGCCGAACCTGCCGTAGGCTGAAACGAAGAGCCGAAATCCTCCTAGAGCCCCACTTCCTCGTTGAGCCGAAGCCGGACCGGGGCCTGAAAATTACGTCACGTCGTCGCGTAAATAGCCAAGGTCCGGCCATGGGAGTAAGGAGGAGGAGGAGGGCGGGTTTAAATACCCCCGATTCCTCCTACAAACAAGAAATAAAAAACCACAGAGGTGATCAAATACCACCAAAAGAAAGCTCTATTTGTGAAGAAAAAATGATAAAAATGTCATTTGGGTACAGTGTAGCATGACCGCGCAATTGTCATTCAAATTGTGACAGCGCTGAAAAATGGCTTGGGCAGGAAGGGGTGAAAGTGCCTGGTAGGCAAGTGGTTAATTTGACAGGTTCTGACCCTTTCTGCTTCCAGAGCATGCATTGTGATGACTAGGTCAAAGTCATGGCCATTGTATTTAAAAACAGGAAGTATTTCCTCTATGTTGTAATTAGGTGAGGGCTGTCACTCGGCACAAGGTGTAGTGGGCGCGTCTGTCACACAGTGGGATAGAGAGCACTGCTGCTTGCTCTCCCCCCTGGCACCCCCACAAAAAAGGTAACCTGTCAGTATGTGAACCCCCCCCCCCCCGCCAAATGACATGATGCTGCAGCATCAACCCCCCGCCCCCTACCGATACCTGTACGGACGGAAAAACGAGGTGAACCGAGGAGCCGCCGTCAGATGAAGGCGAGCAGAGCCGAATGCCGCCGTGCAGAGCCGGAGACTGCCGGGGGCCACCGAGAGCCGCCGGGCGGAACGCAACCCTGCCGACAAGAGCCACCACAGCCAGCCGAAGGGAGCCGAGTCCTCGTGGAGCCGTGAAACAGGAAGTGACGTTTGAAAGGTGAACCGGAAGTGATGCAAGGTAAACCGCAAAGGTCCGACCGTGGGAGTAAGGAGGAGGAGGGCGGGTTTAAAAATACCTCCCGACTCCTCCTACAAACTCATGCCAGCCTACGGCCGGCCTTCACATTGGTGTGGTAGTAGGATGGGAAAGTTGGTAAAGAACTTGTGTGGAGGTGGCAGATGCCAGAGAATATAGTTTGCACAACAGGTTCAAGAGAATACAATATGGATAAGGATAGGGGGTTGCAGACAACATAGTTTTGGGGGAGAATTGCCAAGTGGGGGGGGGGGGGGGGGTTGGAAATACCAGAGAATGCAGTGCAGACAGTGGGGAGAGAGATGCCACTGAAGGTGTGTGGGATAAACTATGACAGAAGAAGCTTGTGCAGACTCAGGGGTAGAGTAGCAACAAATAGGTGCAGAGTGTGTACCACAATGTGCACCAAGCTGAGTGAGCAATGTGTGACGAAGACAATGATAATAGCAAGGTCTTTAGCAGGGGTTTGAATATTTCCAAGGCTCGGTTCACAGATATGCGAATCAGATGCGTTTTCAACCACATATGATTCACATAACATGTGCACCAGACCAGCTTTCAATGGAGCCAGTTTAAATATATGCGGGCCGCTTGCGGTGCAAATTTTAACCACTTTAGCCCCGGACCATTTGTCAGCCTAAAGGACCAGAGGTCTTTTTACAATTTCGCACTGCGCTGCTTTAACTGGTAATTGGGCGGTCATGAAATGTTGTACCCAAACGAAATTCGTGTCCTTTTTTCACACAAATAGAGCTTTCTGTTGGTGGTATTTGATCACCTCTGCAGTTTTTATTTTTTGCGCTATAAACAAAAATAGAGCGACAATTTTGAAAAAAAAAAAAAAAATCTATATTTTTTACTTTTTGCTATAATAAATATCCCTCAAAAAAAAAAAATATATATAAAAAAAATATATATTTCTTTCCACAGTTTAGGCCGATATGTATTCTTCTACATATTTTTGGTAAAAAAAAAAAAAAACAAAAAAAAATAATAAAAAAAAAACAAAAAAAATAAAAAAAAAAAAAAAATCGCAATAAGCGTTTGTTTGCGCAAAAGTTATAGCTTCAACAAAATAGGGGGACTGTTTTATGGCATTTTTATTAATATTTTTTTCTTTTACTAGGTATGGCAGCGATCAACAATTTTTATCATGACTGCGACATTATGGCGGACACATCGGACACTTGACACATTTTTGGGACCATTGTAATTTTTACAGCGATCAGTACTATAAAAATGCACCGATTACTGTGAAAATGACACTGGCAGTGAAGGGGTTAACCAGTGGGTGGCGCTGTAGGGGTTAAGTGTGCCCTGATGAGCGTTTCTAACTGTAGGGGGGATGGGCTGTATGTGACATGACACTGATTTCCGCTCCGACTACACGGAGCGGAGATCAGCATCATTGTCACTAGGCAGAGCGAGGAGATGCTTGTTTACATAAGCATCTCCCCACGAGACGATCCCGGGTGTCCCACGGTCGGGCTCACGGAGAAGGCAGCAGGGTCGCGACCACATGGCGGCATCTTAAAAAGGGGGACGTACAGGTACGTGGTTATGCCTGTTCGTGCCGCTCTGCTGACATATGTACAGGCGGCGGTCCTTAAGCGGTAAAAAGGGTCCTGTGCGTTTCTCAGTCTGGTTTATGTGTGATTTCAGTGTCAAATTTGCACCTAAACTGGTAAATGGAAACCACACCGGACTCCGCAGAGAAACCAGACCCGCATATATGTGAACAGAGCCTTAGTGAACAATGTGTGTTCTATGGAACCGGTCAGTGCTGCCCTGCCAAACTATAGAAGGCGATAGACCTAACCAGCCACCACTACTTTTCTGCTATGAAACACATGAGTTGTGATAAGCTTTTCAGGAAAGGTTATATTAAAGGAGAAGTATAGCCAAAGCTTGTTTGTCTGTACTTCCATGGATCACAGAAGTCTAGTTCGTTTTGCACGCTTGTGCCCCATTTTCAGCAGAGAGCGGGATAAAGTCTGCTCTCTGCTGCCGTCACAGAAGTTAGCCCAGGCCACGCGTCAATCGAGTCTGGATCCACCAAGTGCCTGGACTGACACCTGGCTCACCCTCTCAGAGAGCAGCTGAGAGCCTGAGCTGAACGCCCCCTTCACAGCTCAGCGCTTCAATGAGCGAGGAGGGAGCAAAGAGCTGTGACTGACAGTCTGCAGCTCTTCTCACAGAGCTGCTCACAGAGCTGTCAGAACCAAGCGATCGGCGGTGTTTGATCGCTCGGTTCTCGGTGTAGAGGCAGCATCAGAATAATGTTGCATCCACCTAGGCAAAGTATGATTCGGGGGGGGGGGGGGGGGAGGGAATGCATTGCAGCATTTTTAGCAAGTATAGAAAAGAAAAAAATTGGAGAAAAAAGTGCAAACACGAAGGTAAAAAGGAAGCGTAGCATTTGAAGAATTACCAAGTAAAAATAAATGAAAGAGCACGAAAAAAATTAAATAAAAATAAATCTCTGGTCCCTTCTTATGGCAACTATCTGATGATCCCCTGCTGATCAGAGCAGAGTGGGTGGATTACAGGTCCGTGTCCGTTGAGAGAGGACATGGACAGAGCCCACTCTGCTCTATGGGCAGCTGGGTGTAAACGGACTATGTTGGCCATTACACCCTACTGCCCTCCGATACGATGCAGTACACCTAGACAGAAAGGGAAGGATCCCCTTCCGTTTTTTCTTTTAGCGGACCAGAGGTAGCAGATAGGAAGTAGGCGGGTGTAAACTGACAAGTCCATTTACACCTGCCAGTCAATAGGGCTGAATAGAGGGTCCGATTAGGTCCGCCTAAAAATAAAAAAAAACTGACAGGTGGATCTGATCGGACCCTTCGTGTGAAAAGGGGCCCAATGCAGTCATCACATATATGGACTGGGGTAAGCTGCAATTTAAATACATTTTTGGCTTTCAGGTTAGATAAACTTGATTACATCCAAAACATCTCCAACATTAAAAATATGAGAAAGCCTTTGGAGTTTCTCTTTAGAATAACCTTATCATTAGGCCAACCCATGTAAAGCCAAAAATAAAACATACGGTACCTGCTGTCTAACAAAGTATACCAATTGCTGGTCTTTCAGCACATTGCTTCTTGCAAACACACAGTGCAAGTGGCCCTCAACAGAACTCAAACTTTGAAATATGCAATGTAAATATGAGAATTGTATCCTGATATTGCTTTTCATTGGCTGGACTAATGACAAGCTTAATTTAACCACTACCTGTATGTATGTATGTATGTATGTATTCATTCTCGGCTTGATCGGATACTTGGAGGGCAAAGAAGAGATCTGGGGTCTCACCGACCCGAAAGAAAGAAAGAAAGAAAGAAAGAAAGAAAGAAAGAAAGAAAGAAAGAAAGAAAGAAAGAAAGAAAGAAAGAAAGAAAGAAAGAAAGAAAGAAAGAAAGAAAGAAAGAAAGAAAGAAAGAAAGAAAGAAAGAAAGAAAGAAAGAAAGAAAGAAAGAAAGAAAGAAAGAAAGAAAGAAAGAAAGAAAGAAAGAAAGAAAGAAAGAAAGAAAAAGAAAGAGAAAGAAAGAACCTGTCATAGCCCATGCTATCACAATAGATGTTGTTAATCCTTTGTGATAGCAATAAAAGGTTAATAAGAATAGCAGGCAGAAAAGCAGGAGCGTGTCCTCTCAGGTATGGCAATAAGGGAAGGATAAATGCATCCACCCAGGCATGGCAGGAGGGGGTAGCATGAGCCCATCCTCCCAGGCATGCTAAGCAGAGAGGCATGGTGTGGCATGTCTTTTCACCAATGCCAAGCAAGGAAGCATGAGCCCACCCTTCCAAGGCTCCTAAACTGGCAATTTTAGGGCTTTCTGGAATTTTTGCCTAAGCCCCTGAACGCACCTCAATAAAAGCCTACACCCATCACTGTGTCTTTAGCCTGACAAAATGCACACCATCAATTCCTTCATTTCTGAAGGAAAGAGAGAAGTCCCATTGGACATTGCTGCCAAATCATCTGCCGTGCAACTCTAATGCCACGTACACACGGTCGGAAATTCCGCCAGCAAAAGTCCGATGTGAGCTTTTGGTCAGAAATTCTGACAGTGTGTATGCTCCATCGGACTTTTGCTATCGGAATTTCCGCCAGCAAAAGATTGAGAGCAGGTTCTCTATTTTTTAGACGGAAAAAGTTCCTATCGGAAATTCCGACGCGCAACAAAAACAACCCACGCATGCTCGGAAGCATTGAACTTAATTTTCTCGGCTCGTTGTAGTGTTGTAGGTCACCGCATTCTTGACAGTTGAAAGTTCAGAGAACTTGTGTGACCCTGTGTATGCAAGCCAAGCTTGAGCGAAATTCCGACGTGTGTACGCGGCATTAGGCCTCATGCACAAAAGGAGGTCAAAAACCCAGATTTTAAAAGACGTTTGACTTTTTTCTCCCTCTGTTAGTCTATTTGTCCATGCACACCAGTCAGGTTTTTGTTAGGGGAAAAAAAAAAAATCACTCTTAACCACCGCTCACTGTATATGTACGTCGGCAGAATGGCACCGACGGGCACAATCACGTACAGTGTACGTGATTGCCTTTGTACAGTTGGGGGGTCCAATCGGACCCCCCTCCTATACAGTGAGCGGTCGGTATTCGTTGGGGAGCGATCCGACATGAGGGGACGGCCGTTCGATTTTGGCCACCCCCCCGCAATCGCTCCCGGCGAATGGAAATGCTTCCTCTGCTGTGTAATGTAAACACAGGCAGAGGAACCAGGAGGAAGTGATGTCATCTCTCATGCGGCGCTCACATATACCGAGCGCCGTACAAGAGAAGACACACAGGTCAGTACACTAACACTACACTGACACCAGGACACATAGGCACACAAATCGCCCCCCCAGCCCCCAGTCAGTGTCACTGATTGCAGTGATCAGTAAATAAATGGTCACTGCAATCAGTGACATTTGTGACTGTAAAAGTGTCACTACATTTAGTTTTAGGTCCAGTGTAGCCCCCTAACCCCCCCTAATAAAGGTTTAACCCCCTGATCACCCCCCAGATAACCCTTTCACCCCCTAGCACCACTGTCGCTAAGCGATCATTTTTCTGATCGCTGTCTTAGCATCGGTAATGCAGATCGGTAGCCAGTAATTTTTTTTAGGTTCGCCGCAGGTTTTTATAGCGTCAGGTACCCCCATATATTATCTAATTAAGGTTTAACCCCCTAATTGCCCCTAGTTAACCCTTTCACCAGAGATCACCATATAAGTGTTACGGGTGACGCTGGTTAGTTAGTTTGCTTTTTATAGTTTGCTTTTTATAGTGTCAGGGCACCCGCCGTATATATAACCCAATAAAGGTTTAACCCCCCTGATCGCCCGGCGGGTGATATCAATTAGGTTTTAGCTTCAGAGAGGGTCTGCGTCACACCCCAGGCAGTGTCAGGTTAGTGCCAGTAACGCCAACACCCACTCCCCTTAGTGGTATAGTATCTGAACAGATCAATATCTGATCTGATCAGATCTATACTAGCGTCCCCAGCAGTTTAGGGTTCCCAAAAACACAGTGTTAGCGGGATCAGCCCAGATACCTGCTAGCACCTGCGTTTTGCCCCTCCGGCCAGCCCAGGGCACCCAAGTGCAGTATCGATCGATCACTGTCACTTACAAAAAACACAACACACATAACTGCAGCGTTCGCAGAGACAGGCCTGATCCCTGCGACTCCAGTGCTGTAGGAGGTGATTTCACCACCACAGTTAAAAAAAAAAAACAAAAAAAAAAAAAACATATGCCGAAGCATTGGGGCATCAGGGGCGGAAGAGCGATTTTGCTCCTAATGCCGCGTACATACGGTCGAAATTCCGACGGAGGCTTGGCCGTGGAAAAGTCCGACCATGTGTGTGCGGCATAACTTTTTTGCGGGAGGATGCCCCCATGCTTCGGCATATATAAATGGTGCATGTATGCCCATCATTAGAAGTGGGTGGATGAAGGGTGGTATTCTAATGGTGGGCATACCCACCGATCAATCTCTTTTTTTCGTTCAGCCAACTGGCTGCATGAAAAAAAAAAAAGAAGGATTACAAATACATGTCCAAACAAGGACCAGCAACGTACTGGTATGTTGCTGGACTTTGAATGTTTATACCAGAATGATGCCTGCGGGTTTAGGTATCATTCTTTTCAGCCAGCGGCCGGTTTTCATGTAAAAGCAATCCTAGAGGCTAATTAGCCTCTGGACTGCTTTTACAAGCAGTGGGAGGGAATGTCCCCCCCCCCCCCCGGATATAAAAAACGCCATTGGGAAATTGGGAAAGCATTTTATCACACCGATCTTGGTGTGGTCAGATGCTTTGAGGGCAGAGGAAAGATCTAGGGTCTAGAAGACCCCAGTTTTTTCAAAAAAAGAGTACCTGTCACTACCTATTGCTATCATAGGGGATATTTACATTCCCTGAGAACAATAAAAAAAATATATATATATATATATATATATATATATATATATATATATATATATATATATATATATATATATGGAACAATTTAAAAATAAAATAGCAAAATTAATAAAAAAAAAAAAAAAAAAAGCACCCCTGTCCTGCTCTTGCCCAATGGCAAACGCAAGCGTCGGTCTGGCGTCATATGTAAACAGCAATTGCACCATGCATGTGAGGTATCACCGCGAAGGTCAGATCGAGGGCAGTAATTTTAGCAGTAGACCTCCTCTGTAAATCTAACGGGGTAACCTGTAAAGGCTTTTAAAAATGTATGTAGTTTGTCGCCAATGCGCGTTTGTGCGAAATTTTAAAGCATGTCGTGTTTGGTATCTATGTACTCGGCCTAAGATCATCTTTTTTATTTCATCAAACATTTGGGCAATATAGTGTGTTTTAGTGCATTAAAATTTTAAAAAAAAGTGTATTTTTTCCCCAAAAAATGTGTTTGAAAAATCGCTGCGCAAATACTGTGTAGAAAAAAAAAAAATTCAACACCCACCATTTTAATCTGTAGGGCCTTTGCTTTAAAAATATATATAATGTTTGGGGGTTCAACATAATTTTCTTGCAAAAAAAAAAATATGTTTTCATGTAAACAAAAAAAGTGTCAAAAAGGGCTTTGTCTTCAAGTGGTTAGAAGAGTGGATGTAAGCTTCCTAATGTTGTGTATAAAATGCCAGAACAGTTCAAAACCCCCCCAAATGACCCCATTTTGGAAAGTAGACACCCCAAGCTATATACTGAGAGGCATGTCGAGTCCATGGAATATTTTATATGTTGACACAAGTTGCGGAAAAAATAAAAATTGTTTTGGTTTTTTTTGCACAAAGTTGTCACTAAAATGATATATTGCTCAAACATGCCATGGGATTATGTGGAATTACACCCCAAAATACATTCATTTGCTTCTCCTGAGTATGGGGATACCACATGTGTGAGACTTTTTGGGAGCCTAGCCGCGTACAGGACCCCAAAAACCAAGCATCGCCTTCAGGCTTTCTAAGGGTGTAAATTTTTGATTTCACTTCTCACTGCCTATCACAGTTTCGGAGGCCATGGAATGCCCAGATGGCACAAAACCCCCCCAAATGACCCCAATTTTGGAAAGTAGACACCCCAAGCTATTTGCTGAGAGGTATTGTGAGTATTTTGCAGATCTCGCTTTTTGTCACAAAGTTTTGAAATTTGAAAAAAAAAAAAAAATGTTTTTCTTTCTTCATTTTCAAAAACAAATGAGAGCTGTAAAATACTCACCATGCCTCTCAGAAAATAGCTTGGGGTGTCTACTTTCCAAAATGGGGTCATTTGGGGGGGTTTTGTGCCATCTTGGCATTTTATGGCCTTCGAAACTGTGATAGGTAGTGAGGAGTGAAATCAAAAATTTGTGCCTAGAAATCCTGAAGGCGGTGCTTGGTTTTCGGGGTCCCGTACGCAGCTAGGCTCCTAAAAAGTCCCACACATGTGGTATCCCCGTACTCAGGAGAAGCAGCAAAATGTATTTTGGGGTGTAATTCCACATATAACCATGGCATGTGTGAGCAATATATCATTTAGTGATAACTTTCTGTAATTTTTTATTTTTTTTTGTCATTATTCAATCACTTGGGACAAAAAAAAAAAAATATTCAATGGGCTCAACATGCCTCTCAGCAATTTCCTTGGGATGTCTACTTTCCAAAATGGGGTCATTTGGGGGGGTTTTGTACTGCCCTGCATTTTAGCACCTCAAGAAATGAGATAGGCAGTCATAAATTAAAAGCTGTGTAAATTCCAGAAAATGTACCCTAGTTTGTAGACGCTATAACTTTTGCACAAACCAATAAATATACGCTTATTGTTATTTTTTTTACTAAAGACATGTGGCTGAATACATTTTGGCCTAAATGTATGACTAAAATTGAGTTTATTCGATTTTTCTTATAACAAAAAGTAGAAAAAATATTTTTTTTTAAAAATTTTCGGTCTTTTTCCGTTTATATCGCAAAAAATAAAAATCGCAGAGGCAATCAAATACCATTAAAAGAAAGCTCTATTTGTGGGAAGAAAAGGACGCAAATTTCGTTTGGGTACAACATTGCATGTCCGCACAATTTACAGTTAAAGCAGCGCAGTGCAAAATTCTGAAATCACCTATGGTCCTTTAGCTACCAAATGGTCCGGGGCTTAAGTGGTTAATCTGTCCTGTTTACGATTATCACCGATAGTGAAAGTGAAAGAAAATCACAAATTTTGTGTTGTCACCAGAACAGGAATCAGGGTGGATAAAAAGCAATGATAAAAAAAAAATAAAAAATATAATACACACCAATTTATTTTATTGATTTTTTATCAAAATTTATTTAAATAAAATGCTTTTGGAGTAAAAATCTAAAGATAAGCTTTCTATTTAAGATACATTAATACTTTTGTTTATTCAGCATGAAATGGAGCTTAGTTATGTAGCATGAGGCTGTATACTCTGCAATAGACATTTTTGGTAAACTCAGTCAATGAATCCAAGCTCTGCAAGCTGAGATAACATGCACTGCATTGATGCATTCACTAAATTTGACAGTAACCATGAGATAAAACAAAGTTTATGAATATTCCTTTATCCCATTGTTTTGCAAATCTATGTACATTGCAAACTGTATGATTTAATTGGTTCGGATATCGCTGTTTTGCCAACCTGGTAGCTTATTATTCTAAATAGGAAAATATTAAAGATTCTAACTACCAGCAAGAATAAGCGCTTACGTTTAAAGAGCACCTGTCATTTCAGATCCATCATGTGGTCATCCACCCACCTGCTGCTGCCACATCCCTCACTTTGTGGGGTCACTGCCACATCACCAGCCATCCCATTAAAGTGAATGGGACTGTCAGTGAGTCAACAGCGGGTCAGATGAGGAGCCGCTGTGGGACAGAGATGACAGTTGATCTTTAAAAATGATGATTTAAATCAAGCCTTTTTACTAGCGATTTAAATCCAAAATTAAATAGACTTGATTTAAAAAGGAGAAGTCTAGCCTGAGCTTTTTAGGCTGGGCTTCTTCTCTGAGTCACAGGAGTGCAATTAGTTTTGCACTGATGTGACCCGTTTTCAGCAGAGAGCGGTCTGAAGTGCGCTCTCCACTGACGTCACTGCCATCAGTCGAGGCAGCGCATCATCCCAACTTCCCAAGTCTGGATTCGCCTGCTGCCTTGACTGATGGCAGTCTCACCGAGCCGCTGAGACAGCCGCTCCCCGCCCCTCCACAGCTCAGCGCTCCAATGAGCGTAGAGAAGCAGAGAGGAGCGACGCTGACTGAAACAGCTCTCCTCTCGGGGATCTGTGGAAAAAAAAAAAAAAAATCGAGCCATCGGCTGCGTTTGTTGACTCGGTTCTCAGTGCAGAGATGGCGGGGACAGCTGCGGTATCAGTCTGATGCTGCATCCACATAGGAAATAAAAAAACAAACAAACACCAACACACCACATTCTTCTCTTTTAAATCAAATTCCTGTGAGGATTCCCTCACAGGAAATTAAGAGAAGTCGCCCCAATGAGATATAGATTGCAACAAACTGACAGGGGTTATAACCCTCCCTTACTGTGTCCCAAAAAAAAAAAAAAAAAAAAAAAAAAAAAAAAACTAAAATGAATTTGTTAAAGCGGAGCTTCACCCTAAAGTGGAACTTCACTCATCGGAACCCTCCCCCCCTCCGGTGTCACAATTGACACCTTTCAGGGGGGAGGGGGGGGGGGTGCAGATACCTGTCTAAGACAGGTATTTGCACCCACTTCCGGGAGTCCTCTCTGCGGGAAGTACGTCACTTCCCGCAGAATACCCATTGTGTTCTGGGAGACACTCGGCTCCCAGAACACACAGGGACCAGTCAGAATGGCGCAGCGCGACTCGCGTATGCGCCGTAGGGAACCGGGCAGTGAAGCCGCAAGGCTTCACTGCCTGGTTCCCTCACCGAGGATGGCGGTGGGGGCAGCAGAGTGACGAGCGATTGCTCGTCCTCTGCTGCGGACGTCGCTGGACCCCAGGACAGGTACGGTAAGTGTCCTAATATTAAAAGTCAGCAGCTGCTGTAGCTGTAGGCGCTGGCTTTTAATATTTTTTTTTTTTGGCGGAGCTCCGCTTTAATGAATAATAAAATAGTTAATGGCCATGCTTACAGCTTATACAGACCCATCTCCTCTATATTGCACTAAAATCAGTGTATAAACCTTAGGCGGAACTAAACTCATCAATTTACGGGAATGCCAACTGTAACATTTGCTAGTGCTTTCAACCAAACTGTCAAAAAGCTGAGGTCATAATTGATCATATGTGCAGCACAATGGCAGTTGCAGATCAAAGATTAACCGATTGTGGACAAGCCGCCGCAATTATACTGGGGCAGGTTGGCTCCGCTGGGCGAACCGTCGTAGCTGTATGTCGGTCGCTTTAAGCGGGGGGTGCTGATGCTCGTGACCGGCGGTCGCGATGACCGCCGGCCGCAAACGATCTCCGGGCACGATCTGTAATTTCCCCTAGTAAGTCCCATCCCCCTTCAGTTAGAACACACATTAGGGAACACAATTAACCCCTTGAACCCCCCCCCCCCCTAGTGTTAACCCCTTCCATGCCAGTGACATATTTACAGCACTGATCGCTGTATAAATGCCAATGGTCCAAACAATGTGTCCGCCTTGTCGCAGTCATTACTAGTAAAAAGAGACACACACACACACACACATATACATACATATATACACACACACACACACACACACACACACACACACATATATATATCCCTCCTACCTGCAGCCAGCAGCCTCAGTTTGTATTAAAGCAGTACAAACTCAAAAAAGGAGGGGTGGGTGCTGTGTCAGTCCATGGACGTCAGAGAAGAGGATTTGACGGTGAGTACAAAAAAACAAAAAAAAAACCTATTTTCTCTTACCGTCCATGGACTGACATAGCATCTTCAATCTTGACAAAGTGGGACGTCCCAAAGCAGTGTCAAAGAACGAGTGGTGGGAACAGTACCAAGGAAAAAAAAAAAAAAAAAAAAACACCTTCACCCCAAACAAGCAGAGCTCCTCAACGGAGGAGTTGCAACATTAAACAGCCGCCTGCAAAACCTTGCGGCCAAAGGCAGCATCATAAGATGCAGCCACATCAACCTTATAGAACTTTGAAAAGGTATGTCCGGACAACCAGGTCGCCGCCTTGCACACTTGTGCAACAGACGCTTGCTGTCGGAAAGCCCAGGAAGCACCAAATTGCCCTGGTAGAATGCGCCGTTACCGGAAAGGGAAGCGCCCGCCCCTTAAGGGCATAGGCCTGTATGACGGTCTGCCTGATCCACCAAGAAATGGTGGCAGACAAAACCGTTTGGCCCTGTTTTAGACCAGACACAGACAGCGAGTCAGACTTTCGAATCGAAGCTGTAGCAGACAGGTACACCCACAGGGCACGTACCACGTTCAACGTGTGGAGCGCAAACTCTTTGGGATGCGATGGACGAGGACATAAGGACGGAAGCACGATATCCTCATTAAGATGGAAGGCCGAGACCACCTTCGGGAGAAAAGAAGGCTGCGGGCGTAGCACCGCCTTATCCTTATGGAGGACCTAGTATGGCGGTTTGCAAGACAAGGCCGCCAACTCGGAAACCCTACTGACAGAAGTAATGGCTACCAGAAAAGCCACCTTCTGAGATAAAGTTGAGAGGAATCTCTCTGATGTTTTCAAAAAGGAGGTTCCTGAAGAACAGAGCACCAAATTCAAATCCCAAGGAGGAAGAGGTGGTTTAAACAGGGGGGGGGGGGAAGCACATGTCGGACCCCCTGTATGAAGGTACTAATCAAAGAATGGCCCGCTAGCGGCCTCTGAAAGAAAATAGCCAAAGCTGAAATCTGACCCTTAATGGTGCTTAAGGCAAGCTTTTGGTTCACAGCACGCTGTAAAAACAGCAAGATCCTGGGAACGGAAAAAGTTCGTGGACGCCAATCCAGCTCCTCGCACATAAAGATGTAGGCCCTCCAGGTACAGTGGTATATCTTCCTGGAGGAAGATTTCCGTGCCCTCATCATGGTTGAGATAACCGAATCCGAGAGACCCTGATCTCTCAGCACCTGGCTTTCAATAGCCATGCCGTCAAGGCCAGCGACTGTAAAGCAGGATGAAGTATGGGACCTTGAGACAGAAGGTCCTCCCGCATCGGCAGTCACCATGTAACGTCCACCACTAGGCGCACAAGATCGGCGTACCAAGGACGCCGAGGCCAATCTGGCGCGATGAGGATTACCGGAATCCTCTCGGCCTCCACCCTGCGAAGCAATCGAGGAAGCAGCTTCAGTGGAGGATAGGCATAAATCAGCCGATACCGAACCCCACGGGCAACCAACGAGTCTGACGCGTCTGCCCAGGGATCCCTGGACCTGGCCACGAATCTCAACACCTTGCGATTGAGTCGAGAGGCCAGGAGGTCCACATCCGGCGTGCCCCCCCTCCGGCAAAGGAGGTGAAACACCTCTGGATGCAAGGACCATTCCCCCTGGTCCAACATCTGGCGGCTCAGATAGTCCGCCTGCCAGTTGTCTACTGGAATATAAACGGCCGACAGAGCCTGCACGCTTCTTTCCGCCCACCTTAGGATGTGAGCGACCTCGGACGCCGCAGCTGAGCTCCGAGTTCTCCCCTGATGGTTGACATAAGCCACCGCCGTGGCGTTGTCAGATTGGATCCTGACCGAGCATCTCTGCAGTCTCCTCGACCACGAGGAGAGGCACAGTCCGATTGCCCGGAGTTCCAGGACATTGATCGGCAGACGGGACTCATCCAGAAACCAGAGCCCTTGGGCTGACAGAACTCCCCAGACTCCACCCCAGCCCGAAAGACTGGCATCCGTTGTGATCACAGTCCACTGAACAGGAAGGAACGACTTCCCCGACCGAAGGGCCGGGGATCTCAGCCACCACGTCAGGGATGCCCTGACCAGGTGACTCACCTGGATCTGAAGATCCAGTGATAAATGGAGACTTGTTCCAGCAAGATAGGATCTCCTTTTGTAAGACACGAGTGTGGAATTGGGCATACGGTACCGCCTCGAAGGAAGCCACCATGAGTCCCAGGACCCTCATGCAAAAAAAACGGAGAGACGACCATTTGCGGGACGTCAGCACCCGTCTAAGGGTAGAAATACCCTCACCTCAGAGGAGTCCAGGATCAATCCTAGGTACTCCAGACGCTGAGTCAGAACCAGAACCGACTTCTGAATGTTCATCAGCCAGCCGAATTCTCGGAGGGCCTGACTGGCTATCACCACATTTTCCTCTAATTCTGAGCCAGAGTCTGCTCTGAGAACAAGATAGTCTAGATAGCGAAGCATTGCTATCGTGGGCTGTCTCAGCAAAGCTAGAATCGGGGCGGGGGTCGTGGCCAAGATGGCGCAGGGAGCGGACGCTTGATTGAGCTCCCGCTCTGAATCCTAATCCTTCTCCATCCTGCAGTGGATTCACCCCGGAGATCTTGTAAAACCTCCTAAAACCCCCCCGGGGGTCTTGGGGAACGCGTAAAAGGCAACAAGGAGACACAGAGGAGACGGGGACTGGACACTGCCTGCACGCCGCCGAAGCCTGGGCCTAAATCACCGCCGGCGTCTCACATGGAGACACAGACAGCATCCTCCTCAGACGGAGTCATCCAGGCGGGCTCGCCGGCTTTTGATGCCCTGATGCAGGCAATCACAGGTTGCCAATCAGCGCTCACGGTCAAGATAGACCATGTCCAGGCTGAGACTGCCCTCATCCGCCGCGACATGGACAGATTCCGGGACCGGATGACGGAGGAGGAGAGGAGGATCTCGGGCGCAGAAGACATACAGGGGGAGCACCACGCAGACTTGCAGATCCTTAAATCCAAGGTACGAGCCCTGGAGGTAAGAGCAGAGGACGCCGAGAACCGGAACCGCAGGAACAACCTGCGGGTCCTGGGCCTACCGGAGGGTGCGGAGGGCTCGGATCCGGTTACATTCATGGAACACCTCCTTCCCACCCTGCTACCGGGGGCCCACTTCTCCTCGCACTTCTCCATTGAACGGGCGCATTGGGTCCCTGCCCTCCGAGGTCCGTCCGGAGCGCCGCCGCGCACCTTTATTTTTAAGCTCCTCCACTACAGAGACAGGGACACTGTCCTCCGTTCGGCCCGTGTGCAAGGGGACTTGAAATATCAGAACACAAAAGCTGCTGATCTTCCCTGATTATTCTGTAGAAACACAGAGGCAGAGGAAATCGTTTGACCCAGCCCGAGCCATCCTGAGAGCTAAAGGCATCAAGTACAGCATGCTTTTCCCCGCCAAGCTGAGGGTCCAAGATGGAGATCACTTTGAATTCTTCACATCACCCAGGGAAGCGGTGGAGTGGGCTGAAGCCCTCCGTGTCTGAGACCTTCCAACTGCATCCACTGACTGAGTATGCCCCGGGGGGGGGGGGGGCTTGGTAGTCTAAATTCCTCCAATCCCCCTGCTGCCTTTCCAAGGGGTAATGACCCCCCCTTCTCCTGATGCTCATCATACTCCCCCCACTGATGGATCCTGATCTGTCCCCCTCTAACAATTCTGTACTCTCCATAAGAGACTGGGGTCAGAAGCTGCCTGTGTGAGCTGGAGAGGAGTGACATGCCCTGGAAGGAGACGTAAATGACCTCCCCTCCCCCCCCCGGTCATTAGACGCTGCTCAAGCCTTTGTGTGACTCAGCACAGGAACCTTTCACCCAAGAAGAATGCCCCTGGAACATCCGGGAGATCCATGGCACATATCCTGCATTGGATTCACAAGCTTGCCCTACCCAGTTTGTTGGTGGGGGGCCTGTTGCCTCTTGCTCACTGCCTTAATGTTCAGCAAATGGGCTGACAATTGTTTGGGGACTCAAGCCTTCCCTCGGGGACGGGGGGGGGGGGCGAGTTTGGGAAAGTTGAGCCGTGTTTTTGGCTCCCAGTTGAGGATTACTTGTTATGTGACAGACGTGTCCTTGGTGATGACTGTTATACTGCTGTGGGGGCCCGGTTCTCGCCCTGACCCTGGAGAAAGGGGTGGAGGAGCCCCGGGCCTCGTACTCTATTTATCCTCTGTATTATGTCTCAAGATATGATGATGGCTGCGCTTGATGTCCTCTCCTGGAACACACGGGGCATGAACTCTCCGATTAAACGCTCACTGGTCTTCCAATTTATTAAAAAATATAACCCGCACATCTGTGTGTTGCAGGAGACGCACCTGGTGGGCAGCAAAACAATGAGTCTTAAGAGGCCATGGGTGGGACACCACTACCACTCAACCTATTCTAATTATGCCAGGGGTGTCAGTGTGCTGGTAGCAAAAACCCTCCCATTTAAAACTGTTAGACTTAATACTTGACCCTAATGGCAGATATATACTGCTCCACGCCTTAATACACAGTGTTCCCTGGGTGGTGGTGGCTCTTTACTTGCCGCCCCCCCCCCCCGGCCTCCATTGCACTCCTGAATCTACTCACGGCCAAGTTGGCTCAGTTCCCCCCAGACAATGTCATCCTCATGGGGGACTTCAATTTAGTGCCGGACTCTGATAGGGACAAATGTGCTGCGGCGGGTGCGACCCGCCAGGGCCTGGCCACTTGGGCTGATACCTATGGCTTTACCGATGTATGGAGGTGGAAATATCCCCATTCCAGAATGTTTACCTGCCACTCAGCCACACACAAATCATTCTCTAGAATTGACCTTGCATACGTGGCGGCGCCTGTCCTTCCCAGAGTCCGGAAAATAGCTATCCTCCCTCGCGGAATCTCCGATCATGCCCCGCTGTTGCTGTCCCTGGAGTTGACCACGGATCCCTCAGACAGACTTTGGAGACTCTCCAGGTTCTGGATCTCAGATAAAGATGTCGACTCTAGATTTCACCCTACCCTGCGGTTGTTCTGGGAGGAGAATCTGGGGGTCGGCCGGGGACAGCTCCACATGGGATGCCTTCAAGGCCTCCTCACGGGGACATTATCAATCTATTATAGCTGCGGTGAGAAGGGAACGTAGAGTAGATCTTGAGAGGGTGGAGGGGGAGGCGTCGGCGACGGAGGCTCTCTATGTCCAAACACGCGACCCGACACACTATGCCCAACTCCAATCCCTGACACAGCAAGCCTTACTCCTTCGCACTTCTCTCACGCAAAAAAAGCTCCTTCATTAATCCCAACGGATATTTGAGCAAGGGGACAAGACGGGACGACTCCTTGCGTGGCTGTCTAGAGAGCAGTCCGGGGTGGCGACCATAGCACACATACGGGGCCAGGATGGGTACCTACTCTCTACTCCCCAGGACATTAACCGCACCTTTGCCGAGTACTACCAGCACCTGTACACTTCCAGGGTGACTTATGACCAGACAGACCTTGACCGTTACCTAGACGAGATTGATATACCGGTCCTCACGACCGTAACTGCCAACAAACTGGACGCTCCAATAAAGTTAGAGGAAATACAGTCGGCCCTGAAGGGGATGCAGACAAATAAAACCCCGGGCCCGGACGGGTTCCCGGTGGAATTTTACAAGACATATATGGAGGATCTGGCCCCTAGATTGCTCCGGACCTTCACGCAAGCATCCGATTCGGGGGCCCTTCCAGGCTCGATGAGCGAGGCAGTCATAGTTGTTATACCCAAGCCGGGCAAAGACCCCCTACAGTGCTCCTCGTACCGCCCCATTTCCCTCCTTAATGTAGACGCCAAAAATTCTAGCGAATCGCCTTACTACGGTCATCACAGCTCTGGTCCACCCCGACCAGACAGGATTTATGCCAGGGAGGGGAACTGACATTAACATCCGCAGGTTGCACACGCATATAGCAAGCGCTGACCCGGACGCCCCGGGAGTGGTGGCCTCACTCGACGCGGAGAAGGCTTTCGACTGTCGAGTGGGGCTACCTGTGGTCGGTCCTTTCCAGGTACGGGTTTGGCTCGAACTACCTGAAGTGGCTACAAATGCTTTATGCACATCCCAGGGCCCGCATCCGTACCAATGGCACACTGTCGGGCCCTTTCCTCCTAGAGAGGGGGACCCGGCAGGGATGCCCGCTATCCCCATCCCTTTTCGCCCTGGCCATGGAACCACTTGCCGCACATATTAGAGGGGACCCCTCGGTCAGGGGCATCCGTGTAGGTTCCTTGGAGGAAAAGCTTTCGTTATATGCTGATGACTCCCTCCTTTATCTGGCAGATAGCTCCACCTCCCTGGACTCTGCCCTGGCACAGTTCAACACTTTCGCCCAATACTCAGGGATCCGTATCAACTGGGACAAATCAGTGTTATTCCCCCTCCAGGCGTCGGTACCGTTGACCCCCTCCCACACGCTGCTGACTTGGGTGGAGACATTCACATACTTAGGGGTTAAAATAGGCCCCAAGCTGAAAGAGTATTCGACTAGGAACCTACTCCCCCTGCTGGAGCAGTTAATACGGAGCTGCGCCGGCTGGCGCAGTCTCCCTCTCTCTCCAGTAGGGAGAGGAAAATTAAAATGATTTATCTCCCCAAGTTCCTATACTTCTTTAGACAGACCCCCACTCCTATTCCCCGTTCTTTCTTTAAAAATATTGACAGTGTAGTGTCCTCCTTTATTTGGGCAGGGCGCCCCCCTAGGGTGGCTCGACGGTCCCTCTATCTCCCCTTATCTGCGGGGGGTCTGGCCCTTCCAAATTTTCTCCTATACTACTGGGCTGCGGTCCTGGTCACGGTGAGGTGGTGGTTCTCCCAGCCAGAGCAAAACCCTGCTGTTACCCTCGAGGCTGCTCTCCTTGGGTCATATGCAGCCCTTTCCAACCTGGTTTTCAGGGGACCCAGGGCACATTCCCAAGTGACCGAACTAATGAAGACTACCATTAGGGTGTGGCAGACCTCCAGGGCCTCAGGGATCAAACCCCTTACACACTCCCCACACACCCCGTTGTGGGGCAATCCCTTGCTCCCCCAACTCAATTCAGTTCCTGACCCGGCGGCCTGGGCCAAACACGGGGTTGTAAAACTCAAACATGTTATGGTGGATGGGAGGGTTGCGGCGTTAGAGTCTGAAACGGACCTGACTCCCCTCATCTTTTCCATTTCGATATTGGCAACTTAAGCATGCCATTAACGCACAATTTCCGGAGACAATTATCCTTGAGTCGGATCGAATTGAAAGAAGACTTATGTCTGGAACGATGGAGAGACCCCTCTCCACCCTTTATCTATACCTTACGATAGCTTACGACACCAACACAATGCCTCTCCTCCATAAATGGAGGGAGGACATTCCCGACCTAGATGAGGAAACCTGGGAGGAACTAGTTTCCTCCTATATTCCGTCCATGATTGCGTCCAGAGACCGTTTCATACAGCTCAAATTCCTACATAGAGCATACTACACTCCACAAAGACTGGCCAGCATCTATCCCTCCTTGAACCCGCTATGCGGAAGATGTGGAAGGGATGAGGGCTCCTTCCATATGGTCTGGACCTGCCCAAGGATCCAGCCTTACTGGCAGGAGGTAGCGGAGACCGTGGGGAAGATTGGTGGCCTAGACCTGACGCCAGATCCTAAGCTCTTTCTGCTTAGTTTCCTGGGAGACATGGAGGGGAGCAGATACACCAAACTCTGTGTAACCTTCTTACTGTTCTACGCCAGGAGAGAAATCCTTTTAAGATGGAGGAGTGCAGAGGTCCCCTCTGGGGCCTCCTGGGATGCTACCGTTAATAGGGTGCTGCCACTTTACAAGATTACGTATGAGAGTAGGAACTGCCCGGCAAAGTTGGACAAGATCTGGTCCTCCTGGTTGGACGGGTGGGGTGATGGCCTTATGGGCACATGACACCTGGTTACAGACTTTGAGGAACCTGGCTGTGGGGCTGATGAACTCTGATTTCTCCTGACCTCTTTCCCTTCTCCTCTTCTGCCCTCCCCCCCTCCTCCTGCCCCCCCCCTTTTCCCTTCCCCTCCCCGACCCCCCGATCCTACTGCCTTCCCCCTCCCTTGCTCCCCCCCCTGGTATTCTACTCCCCACTGGCTGCCCCCCTCTTTTTTTTCTTTCCCCCCCTCCCCCCCCCCCCCCCCGAGTTGGGGGGGTGGGGGAACCCCTGGGTTGAGTAGTCCGGCCGTAACTCCTATTGTACCCCTGGTTTATAGTATGACGCAAGGACCCTGTCATTATACGTTGCTGATTGTTCCCCCGAATATTTTCTCTGATTGTACAGCCAAGCTCATCTTCTGCCTACTGACTCTGTATTATGCCTGAGACTTTATTCTGTCACTGTTGTATAAACCTATTTTTTCGAAATAAAAACCTTATCTGTTAAAAAAAAAAAAAGCTAGAATCGGGGCAAGCACCTTGGTGAAAACCCGCGGTGCTGACGCCAAACCGAAGGGAAGAGCCACAAACTGATAGTGGTCTTCGCCTATCGCAAAGCGCAGAAACTTCTGGTGACCCGCACAGATTGGGACATGCAAGTAGGCGTCCTTGACGTCCAAGGATGCCAGAAAATCCCCCGGGTGGAGCGCAGCAATCACCAAGCGAAAGGATTCCATGCGGAATTTCCAAACCTTCACAAAAGGCATTTAGGGCCTTGAAATTCAGAATTGGACGGACTCCGTCCTTCTTTGGGACCACAAACAGATTCAAATAAAATCCCTGAAACCTCTCCTTTGCTGGTACCAGCACAATCACTTCGCACCTCAGCAAGTCCTGCACTGCCCCTAATAGGGCAGCCCGACGCGCTGGAAGGAGAGAGAGATTTGAGGGAAAGAATCTGTCTGGTGGACAGGAAAGGAACTCTATCCTGTACCCCGAGGTAACCACCTCGCATACCCACCGGTCGGAGATCCGGGAGGTCCACCGATCCGCGAACCTGCAAAGTCATCCCCCCCACCCCAGAGTCGGGCAGGGGCAAGACTTCATGCAGTGGCAGGCTTGTTTGCCGGCTTGGTTGACTTACGCACCCAGGGACGCTTCTGTCCCCCAGCCGCACCCGTGTCAGTCCGGGGAGAATTTTTCCCCGGGATTTGACTGACGAAAAAAAACTCTGAGAGGCGGATCCGTTAGGAGCTTCTTAGAGGCCAGGTCAGCATTTCAACCAGATTAGGCGACGCAAAACCACCGCAGACACTGAGGCCCTAGGATATTAGGGGGGGGCAACATCCATAGTGGCATCACACACATACTCCAGGCCCTGTACCATTTGGTCTGCCAGTGTAATACATTCCAGAGGAAGATTATGCTCCTGCACATACTGGTGCATAAGCTTCTCCCATTCCGTGAGCATCTGAGTCAACAGGGTCGCTGCTACAAGAGGACGCAGCACGGATCCCAGCATGGTGAACATGGCTTTGCTCACCATTTCCGACTTCCTATCCGTAGGGTCCATAAAAGCAGGGGTCCCCTCAACCGGGAGAGTTGTGGCTTTATTCAACCGTGCGACTCTGGGGGAGAGGGGCTGGAGAGAGATGGGGGTCGACCACCTTTTAATCAAGCTGTCCTCAAAAAGGTCTTCTGTGGTTTGTCCCAAACCTGGTCTATGAATCTGTCATAAAAAAATGTGTATAGGGAAAAAAACAAACACTTTAGAAGGCTTAGCTTGAAAAGAACCAAAAAAGGAGACCGACTCCACCACAGGTTCCTCAACCGCAGCATCCAGCTTGAGGAATGTCCCTCACAGCATCAATGAGTTCACTAACAAGTGTCCTGTCATGTACTGACCCAGATAAGGAGTCTTCCTCACAAGGAATGTCCTAGTCAAAAATATCAAAATATTCAGAGCTAGGGTCCTGTGCCGCAGCAATGCCCATATCTGAATCGGAGCACTCCCCTGGAGATGGTGGGGGGAGAGGGCACTTTACAGCCCCCTTGCGGTCGCACGCCGCTTCCATCCTGGCAACAAAATGATTCCAGGACTGCCGACAACTGGTTCATAGGGACCGCGGGTGCAGCAGCACTGCCAGTTGCTTCTGACATGAAAGGGGACGCAGGTGACACTGACTCCATGATACCACCACCCTCTGAGACTGTCCATATGAGAGCGAAAGTCCACCCTCCGGCTGCACTGACTGTGGGGGGTTACCCAGGGGACTCACCAACCCGGCCAGGACCGCTCGGTTCCGCTGCCTGTGTTTGCCCTCAGCGAGTGAACAGTGAGACTGAGGAGAATCGCGCTGTTCCAGTCAGCGATAGAGGCCAAACCAGCACAAAAGAGCGCGCGGCTACGGCAAGATGGCCGCCAATGCGGTTTTCAATGTAAAGTAAAACATGGCGCCAAACAGCGCGCAAGGCCCAAGCTGACAAAGCTAAACCCCCACACACACACCTCAATGCAGACCCCTATGGACCCCCACTGGGACAGAGACCCCCGGGCACCCCCAGTCAGTGCACCGCCATAGGGTAGGTGACAGAGTAGCAAAAAAACAAGGGGGAGTCAGGGAAAACCCAATACCATAGGAACACACAGCATGTACTCACCTGCTGAGGCAGGGAGACAGTACTTACCCTTCCAGCTAGGACACACTGGTGTGTTCCTGACAGGCCTATCACAGTGCAGTACTGGAGTAGCTGTCGGCCAGTCCACCGCGAAAGATACAGCAAAACTGTTCAATCTTATGTGGACCCTGGAGCAAAAAAACTCACCGGCCACCCCCGGAGCCATGGGGCATGTCGTGAACTGATCTCACGCAGAGTGAGGATCAGCACGCTCGATGGTCGGACTGGGAAGACGAGGATAGCAAACTACCCAACCTGTTGCCCAGCCGACAGTTGATAGGAGAATCACAAAAATAAAATAATAAAAGTTCAAAACATTTCAAGAGACTGGCTCTGAAGAGAGCCACATCCTCTCCTCTGCTAGGCAGAAAAAAAACTGAGGCTGCAGGTAGGAGGGTTATGTCCTGAGGGAACACCCCCTAGGACATAGCTTTATAGCATTTTTAATATATCTCCTATTTGTAGACGCTATAACTTTTGCGCAAACCAATCAATATGGGATTGTGATTTATTTATTTTACCAAAAATATGTAGAATACATATCGGCCTAAACTGGTGAAAATAAATAGGTTTTTTTTGTTAAAAAGTGGGATCTTTATTAAAGCAAAAAGTACAAAATAGTGTTTTTTTTTCAAAATTGTTGCTCTTCTTTTGTTTATAGCGCAAAAAAAATAGGATTTTTGTACTCACCGTAAAATCTGTTTCTCTGGCATCCATGGACTGACACAGCGTGTCTTTTACACCTTTACACGTGGGTTATGTCCCTGCTTGCAGGAGAAGACCTAGGCAGAATGTGAGATGTTATACATACATTCTAAACAGCCAGAGCTGAACCGCCCCGCCCAGGGGGGCGGTCCCTCCGGACATAACCCTCCCACTGCAGTCAGCAGACCTCAGTTCGTAACAAAGCAGTACAAACTTAAAAAGAAGGGTGGGTGCTGTGTCAGTCCATGGATGCCAGAGAAAACGGATTTTACGGTGAGTACAAAAATCCTATTTTCTCTTGTCATCCATGGACTGACACAGCGTGTCTTTTACACCTTTACACGTGGGATGTCCCAAAGCAGTGTCAAGAGGGATGGGAGCAGTATAAATGGAAAACCAAAAACTTCACTCCAAACAAGGCAGAGCTCCTCAACGGAGGAGTTGCAACATCAAACAGCGGCCAGCAACACCTTGCGGCTGAAGGAAGCATCCGAAGATACAGCCACATCAACCTTCTAAAACTTAGAAAAGGTATGAACAGACGACCAAGTCGCCGCCTTGCACACTTGTGCAACCGACGCTTGATATCGGAAAGCCCAGGAAGCACCAATTGCCCTGGTGGAATGTGCCGTAACCGGAAAGGGAGGCGCCCGCCCCTTGAGAGCATAGGCTTGAATGACGGTTTGTCTGATCCACCTAGAAATGGTGGCAGACGAAACCGTTTGGCCCTGTTTTGGACCAGAGACAGCACAAACAGAGAGTCAGACTTCCGAATAGAAGCAGTAGCAGACAGGTATACCCGCAAGGCTCGTACCACATCCAAAGTGTGAAGCGCAAACTCTCTGGGATGCGATGGGTGAGGACACAAGGACGGGAGGACAATGTCCTCATTTAAGTGGAAGGCCGAGTCCACCTTTGGAAAAAAAGAAGGTCGCGGACGTAACACCGCCTTATCCTTATGGATGACCAAAAAGGGCGACTTGCAGAACAAGGCCGCCAATTCAGACACTCGTCTAATGGAAGTAATGGCCACCAAGAAGGCCACCTTCTGAGACAAAGTCAAGAGGGGAATATCTCCAATATTTTCAAAGGGAGGTTCCTGGAGAACCGAGAGCACCAAATTCAGATCCCACGGGGGGGAGAGGAGGCTTGACAGGGGGAGCACATGGCGAACCCCCTGCACAAAAGGTGCTAACCAAGGGATGACCCGCCAGCGGTCGCTGAAAGAAGATGGCCAAGGCCGAAATCTGACCCTTAATGGTACTCAAAGCGAGCTTTTGGGTCACGCCACGCTGCAGAAAATGCAGGATTCTGGGAACGGAATACGTTCGTGGGCGCCAGTCCAGCTCTTCGCACATGGCGATGTAAGCTCTCCAAGTACGGTGATCGATCATTCTGGAGGAAGACTTCCGTGCCCTTAACATGGTCGAAATGACCGAATCCGAGAGACCTCGGTCTCTCAGCACCTGGCTTTCAATAACCATGCCGTTAAAGCCAGAGACTGTAAAGCAGGATGAAATATAGGACCTTGAGACAGAAGGTCCCCCCGTATTGGTAACCACCAGGGAACATCCGCGACGAGACGTACCAGATCGGCGTACCAGTGACGCCGAGGCCAATCCGGAGCAATGAGGATCACCGGAATTCCCTCGGTCGCTACCCTGCGGAGCAGGCGAGGGAGCAACTGCAGCGGAGGATAAAACGTATATCAGGTGATACTGACCCAAAAGGGGCCAAAAACGCATCCGAGGCATCCGCCCAGGGATCCCTGGATCTGGCCACAAACCTCGACACCTTGCGATTGAGTCGAGAGGCCATCAGGTCCACATCCGGCGTGCCCCACCGTCTGCAAAGGAGTTGAAAGACCTCCGGGTGCAAGGACCACTCTCCCTGGTCCAGCGTCTGGCGACTTAGATAGTCCGCCTGCCAATTGTCTATGCCCGGAATGTAGACGGCCGACAGAGCCGGCACGCTTCTTTCGGCCCACCTCAGAAGCCGCAGCTGAGCTCCGAGTCCCCCCTTGATGGTTGACATATGCCACCGCTGTGGCGTTGTCCGATTGGATCCTGATGGAGTGACCCTCCGACCATGGAGGAGAGGCACAGTCTGATTGCCCGTATCTCCAGCACATTGATCGGTAAGAGGGCTTCGTCCGGAGTCCAAAGCCCTTGGGCCGACAGGACTCCCCAGACTCCCCCCCCAGCCCGTCAGGCTGGCGTCCGTCGTGATCACCGTCCATTGGATGGGGAGGAACGACTTCCCGGACCGAAGAGCCGGGGACCTCAACCACCACGTCAGGGATGCCCTGACCAGGTGACTCACCTGGATCTGAAGATCCAAATGACAACGGGGATTTGTCCCAAGTGGACAAGATCTCTTTCTGTAAAGCCCTGGTGTGCGCTTGGGCATAAGGAACGGCCTCGAAGGAGGCCACCATGAGTCCCAGGACTCTCATGCAAAAGCGGATTGACGACCATTTTCGGGACGTCAGCACCCGTACTGCAGACTGAAGTGTCAGTAGTTTGTCTGGAGGTAGGAAGACTCTTGCCTCCAAGGAGTCCAGAATCAGACCTAGATACTCCAGATGCTGAGTCGGGACCAGAACCGACTTCTGAACGTTCAGGAGCCACCGAAAGTCCCTGAGGGTCTGACTGACGATAGTCACACTTTCTTCCAATTCTGAGCCACTGTCTGCTCTTAGAAGAAAATCGTCCAGATAGCCCACGATAGCAATGCCTCGTTGTCTCAGCAAAGCTAGGACCGGAGCAAGCACCTTGGTGAACACCCTTGGTGCCGAGGCTAGGCCGAAGGGAAGAGCCACAAATTGATAGTGGACTTCGCCGACCGCAAAGCGCAGAAACTTCTGGTGGCTTGCGCAGATCGGAACATGCAAGTAGGCGTCCTTGATGTCAAAGGATGCCAGAAAATCCCCTTGATGGAGTTTAGCGATCACCGTGCGAATGGATTCCATGCGGAATTTTTGCACCTTCACGAAGGCATTCAGGGCCTTGAGGTCCAGGATTGGCCGAACCCCGTCCTTTTTTGGAACAAACAGACTCGAGTAGAACCCCTGAAACCTCTCCTGGGAGGAAACCGGCACAATTACTCCAGACCCGATCAAAACCTGTACAGCCCCCAAGAGGGCTGCCCGACGGGCAGGAAGGAGAGGGAGATTTGAGGGAAAGAATCTTTCTGGGGGCCAGGAGCGGAACTCTATTCTGTATCCTGAGGTGACCACCTCGCACACCCACCGGTCGGAGATCCGGGAGGTCCACCGATCCGTGAACCTGTGAAGTCGTCCCCGCACCCCAGAGACGGGCGGGGGCAAGACTTCACGCGGAGGCGGGCTTGGGAGCCGGCTTGTTCAGCTTACGCAACCAGGGGCGCTTGTGCCCACCAGCCGCACTGTTGTCAGTCTGGGATGGCTTACCCGTGGACTCTGACGGACGAAAAAAACCCTTTTTTGCTGGAAAGGAAGGACCCGGTTTACGTCGGGCCTCCTTACCCTTGATAGTTTGAGGAAGGAGAGTGCTTTTACCTCCCGTGACATCCTTGATGATGTCATCCAGAGCAGCACCAAAAAGTCTACCACCCTTAAAAGGTAGATCCGTCAGGAGCTTCTTAGAGGCTAGGTCAGCAGACCAGCATTTCAACCAGATGAGACGACGCAATACCACCGCCGAGACAGAGGCCCTGGATATTAAAGGGGCCGAATCCAACGTGGCGTCGCACACATATATCAGACCCTGCACCATCTGGTGGGCCAGAGCAATAGTGTCTGGAGGAAGGTTATGCTCCTGCACAGTTTGGTGCAAAATTTTTGCCCATTCCGTGAGTGTCTGAGACACAAGGGTCGCCGCTACTACGGGCCGTAGGGCGGATCCCAACAAGGCGAACATGGCTCTACTCACCACTTCTGACCTCCTATCAGTGGGGTCCTTAAACGCAGGAGTCCCCTCCATCGGGAGAGTGGTGGCCTTGTTTAAACGGGCGACTGGAGGGTCGACCACCGGGGGAGAAGACCACTTTTTAAGCAGGGCGTCTTCAAAGGGGTAATAGACAAACGCCGCGGGACCATGAAAGTCTTCTGAGGCTTTTCCCAGACCTGGTAAATGAGCTGGTCAAAGAAGGGTACATATGGAAAAACCTTTTTAGAAGGCTTGGTCTTAAAAGAACCAAAAAGGAGACTGTATCCGCCTGAGGTTCTGCAGTCGCAGCATTTAGCTTGAGACTGTCCCTCACAGCATCAATGAGTTCACTAACAAGCGCCCTGTCATTTACTGACTCAGAACTGGAGTTTTCCTCACAAGGAATGTCCTGTTCAAAACCATCCAAATATTCAGAGCTAGGGTCCTGAGCAGCAATAGCTAGGCCCATATCTGAATCAGAGCACTCCCCTTGTGGAGATAAAGTGGGGAGAGGGCGCTTTTTTGCTCCCTTGTGCTCACACACAGCTTCTATCCTGGTCAGAAATGATTCCAGGACTGCCGACAACTGGTCCATAGGGACCGCAGGTGCTGGAGCACTGGCTGCTGCCTCTGGCATGTGAGGGGAAGCTGGTGACTCTGACTCCATAATGTCCCTCTCTGAGACCACCCACAGGCTGTGCTGACTGAAGTAGGGGAATGCCCAGGGAACCCACCAACCTGACCAGGACCGCTCGGTTCCGCTGCCCTGTCTCTCTGCGCCGCGCTGCTCAGCGTGAGTGAGCTGAGAGGAGAGAGTGTGAGGAGATTCGCGCCGTTCCCAGCGGCGCTAAAGGCCAAACTAGTGCTACAAAAACGTGCGGCTACAAGAAAATGGCCGCCGCAATGTGCTCCGGCGGACCACGGCAAGATGGCCGCCAATGTAAAAAACAGCACACACACCAAACATGGCGCCGAACGGCGCCCAGGCCCCTCGCATCCAAAAAAAAAAAAAAAAAAAAAAAAAAAAAAAAAAAAAACAGCCCCAGCGAAATGCAGAGCAGCATGAGCCCCCCCCCCCCCCCAGGACAGTATGGCCCCCAGGCACCCCACACAGTACAGCGCCAGCAATAGTGAACAGGGAGTGACATTAAAAAAAAAACACAGGGGGAGACAGGGAAATCCCCCACACAAGAAACACACAGCATGTACTCACCTGCAGCCAGGAGAGACTACTTACCCGTCCCCTGAGGGACCCACTGGTGTGTTTCTGACAGAACTATCACAGTGCGGTACTGAGTAGCCGTCGGCCCGGTCCACCGCGAAAGATACAGACGGACTGTTCTATCTTGAGAGGACCGCGGAGCTGGAAGCCCACCGGCCACCCTTGGAGTCGTGGGGCATGTCGTGAACTGAGTCTCACGCACACAAGGCGAGGATCAGCACGCTCGATGGTCGGACAGGGAAGACTACGAGGATATCTTGTACCCAACCTGTTGCCCAGCCGACAGTTGATAGAAGATCTCAAAAAATAAAATAAGAAAAAATTCCAAAAGGAATAAAAAAAATAGGTCAGGAGACTGGCTCCTGAGAGAGCCACGTCTTCTCCTTCTGCTAGGCAGAAAAAAAACTGAGGTCTGCTGACTGCAGTGGGAGCGTTATGTCCGGAGGGACCGCCGCCCTAGGCGGGGCTGTTCAGCTCTGGCTGTTTAGAATGTATGTATAACATCTCACATTCTGCCTAGGTCTTCTCCTGCAAGCAGGGACACAACCCACGTGTAAAGGTGTAAAAGACACACTGTGTCAGTCCATGGATGACAAGAGAAATAAAAACCGCAGGTGATCAAATACCACCAAAAGAAAGCCCTATTTGTGGAAAAAAAAAAAAAAAAAAAAGGATGTCAATTTTGTTTGGGTACAGTGTCGCACGACCACGCAATTGTCAGTTAAAGCGACGCAGTGCCGAATCGCAAAAAATAGCCCGGTCATTGGGCAGCCAATTCTTCTGGGGCTGAAGTGGTTAAAGTGGAACTTTACCCATAGCAACTTAATAAAAAAAAATAATGTTCTTTAGCAAGAAACATTACATATTCCACATTAAAAAAGGAGAATTCCAGTCTGAGCTTGTGAGGCTGGCCTTCTCCTATGAGTCACAGGAGTGCAATTAGTTTTGCACTCCTGTAACCCGTTTTCAGTGGAGAGCGGACTGAAGTCCGCTGACGTCACAGGAATCAGTCCAGGCACCACGTCATCACAACAATAAAGTCTGAATCTGCCAGGTGCCCGGACTGATACCCGTCTCAGAGCCTGAGATGGCCGCTCCCCACCCCTCCACAGCTCAGCGCTCCAGTGAGCGTGGAAGAGCAGAGCGGAGAGCTGCCGAGTGACAGTCAGCAGCTCTCTGCTCGGGGAGCTGTGAGAACTGGGCGATGTTCGATCTCTCGGTTCTCAGTGCAGAGACGCCGGGGGACAGATGCTGCATCCACCTAGGCAAGTATAATAAAAAAAAAAAACACCACACACACACACACACCTTCTTTTAACCACTTCGCATCCAGGCCAATTCTGACACTTCGCTCCTACATGTAAAAATATTTGTTTTGCTAGAAAATTACATAGAACCCCCAAACATTATACATGTTTTTTTTAGCAGTGACCCTAGAGAATATAAATGGCGGTCATTGCAACTTTATCTCGCAGCAATTTTTCAAAAAACTTTTTTTTTTTTTTAACCACTTAAGCCCCGGACCATTTCGGGCCATTAGGACCAGGCCTGTTTTTGGGATTCGGCGCTGCGCTGCTTTAACTGTAAATTGTGCGGACATGCAATGTTGTACCCAAATGAAATTTGCGTCCTTTTCTTCCCACAAATAGAGCTTTCTTTTAATGGTATTTGATTGCCTCTGCGATTTTTATTTTTTGCGATATAAAGAGAAAAAGACCGAAAATTTTGAAAAAAAATGATATTTTCTACTTTTTGTTATAAGAAAAATCGAATAAACTCAATTTTAGTCATACATTTAGGCCAAAATGTATTCAGCCACATGTCTTTAGTAAAAAAAATGTCAATAAGCGTATATTTATTGGTTTGCGCAAAAGTTTTACAAACTAGGGTACATTTTCTGAAATTTACACAGCTTTAAATTTATGACTGCCTATCTCATTTCTTGAGGTGCTAAAATGGCAGGGCAGTACAAAACCCCCCCAAATGACCCCATTTTGGAAAGTAGACACCCCAAGGAAATTGCTGAGAGGCATGTTGAGCCCATTGAATATTTTTTTTTTTTGTCCCAAGTGATTGAATAATGACAAAAAAAAAAAAAAAAAAAAAAAATTACAAAAAGTTGTCACTAAATTATATATTGCTCACACATGCCATGGTTATATGTGTAATTGCACCCCAAAATACATTCTGCTGCTTCTCCTGAGTACGGGGATACCACATGTGTGGGACTTTTTAGGAGCCTAGCCACGTACGGGACCCCGGAAACCAAGCACCGCCTTCAGGATTTCTAAGGGCGCAAATTTTTGATTTCACTCCTCACTACCTATCAGTTTCGAAGGCCATAAAATGCCAAAATAGCACAGAACCCCCCCAAATGACCCCATTTTGGAAAGTAGACACCCCAAGCTATTTACTGAGAGGCATGTTCAGTCCATGGAATATTTTATATTTTGCCACAAGTTGCGGGAATATGACAAACTTTTTTTTTTTTTTTTGCACAAAGTTGTCACTAAATGATATATTGCTCACACATGCCATGGTTATATGTGGAATTGCACCCCAAAATACATTCTGCTGCTTTTCCTGAGTACGGGGATACCACATGTGTGGGACTTTTTGGGAGCCTAGCCGCGTACAGGGCCCCAAAAACCAAGCACTGCGAACGCTGCAGTTATGTGTGTTGTGTTTGGTAAGTGACAGTGATCGATCGATACTGCACTTGGGTGGGCTGGGCTGGGCGGAGGGGCTAAACGCAGGCGCTAGCAGGTATCTGGGCTGATCCCGCTAACACTGCGTTTTTGGGAACCCTAAACCGCTGGGGATGCTAGTATAGATCTGATCAGATACTATACCACTAAGGGGGGTGTATGCTTTGCGCGTGGGTGTTAGCGTTACTGGCACTAACCTAACACTGCCTGGGGCGACGCAGACCCTCTCTGGCGCTAAAACCTAATTGATCTCACCCGCCGGGCGATCAGGGGGGGTTAAACCTTTATTGGGTTATATACGGCGGGTGCCCTGATGCTATAAAAAGCAAACTAATCAACCAGCGTCACCCGTAACCTTTATATGGTGATCACTGGTGAAAGGGTTAACTAGGGGCAATCAGGGGGTTAAAACCTTTATTAGGTTAAATATGGGGGTACCTGACACTATATAAAAACCTGACGGGTAACCTAAATAACTTACTGGCTAACCAGTGACACCAGTGACGCTTATACGGCGATCACTGGTGAAAGGGTTAACTCTAGGGGCAATCAGGGGGTTAAAATAATATAGGGGGGTACCTGACACTAATAAAAACCTGCGGCGAACCTAAAAAAAAATAACTGCCTATCTAAAACACCAGCGACACGAATACAGCGATCGGAAAAACAATCGCTTAGTGACGCTGAAGTTAGGGGGTGAAAGGGTTACCTGGGGGGTGATCAAGGGGTTAAACCTTTATTAGGGGGGAGGGGTTAGGGGGCTACCCTGGACCTAAAGGGGCCTAATCCTAACTGCCCTGCAACTTTTTACAATCACAGATGACACTAAATGCAGTGATCAGTAAAATAAATGATCACTGCAATCAGTGACACTGTGATTGGGGGCTTTGGGGTGACCTGGGGGGTGATCTGGGGGTGACTGGGGGGTGATTTGTGTGCCTATGTGTACCTAAGTGTCAGTGGACTGTTGGTGCACTAACCTGCTTCTTCTCTTCTCGGCGCCGGGAACGAAAAGACCGCCGCGGGGGAGATGACATCACTTCCTCCTGCCTGTGTTTACATCACATGGCGGAGGAAGCATTTTCATTGGTCGGGAGCGATCGCGAGGGGGGGGGGCGGAATCGAGCGGCCGCCCCCTCATGCCTGATCGCTCCCGAACACTTAACAGCCGCTCACTGCAGTGAAGGGGGGTCCGGATGGACCCCCCAACTGCACAAAGGCGATCACGTAGATCTACGTGATTCTGCCTGTCGGTGCCATTCTGCCGACGTAAATCGGCGGTGGGCGGTCGTTAAGTGGTTAAAAAGCAACACAGTTCCATGCTTAAAAAAAATAAATAAAGTTAGCACAATTTTTTTGGCATAATGTGAAAGATGAAGTTACGCCGAGTAAATAGATACCTAGCATATCACGCTTCAAAATTGCACACGCTCGTGGAATGGCGCCAAACTTCGATACTTAAAAATCTCCATAGGCGACGCTTTAAATTTTTTAAATGGTTATATGTTTTGAGTTAGAGGAGTTCTAGGGCTAGAATTGTTGTTCTCGCTCTAACGTTCGCGGCGACACCTCACATGTGTGGTTTGAACACCGTTTTCATATGTGGGCGGGACTTGCGTATGCGTTCGCTTCTGCGTGCAAGCACACGGGGACAGGGGCACTTTAAGAAAACACACAAACACACATATACATTATATATATATATATATATATATATATATATACACACACACACACACACACACACACACACACACATACATAGTTAATAATCATGCTACCAAAATTAGTGTGTGCTGTAAATTGCCTCCAGCATTGTTAGTTTCTTCTTGCTGGAGGCTGCCATTTTGCTGAAGCCCAGAGCCCCAGTAGTAAATCATAAAAGTGGAACTTAACACATTGATTTAAAAAACAGTTACATTGGAATTGCCAACTGTCACATGGTGTCCTCAACTGAACTATTAAAACCATCAAATGGCTGGTGTCATAACTGATCACATGTGTAGCACCATGGCAGTTGATGATCGAACAAATGCAGCTTCCTTGGCTGTAAAGTATTGGAGGGTTCAATTCTGTTTTAAAGGCGGTCAGCAGATCGGCCTCTACAAACTTGCCGATGCCTAAAAATTAAGAGCAACTGAGCATGTGCAAAGCATGGTGAAACAGTGTATTATTATATTTTAAACAGTATATACACTTATTTTTTATGTTTTACATAGTTATACCTGCAAAAGAGGCCAACCTGAAGTCATCTAGCAGGAATTTTGTGACTAAAGTTCCACTTTAAGATGGCAGCTTCCATGGCTGAAAAAGGATAGGCGAGTTTAAAGCAAAGCTCCAGCCCCCCCATCCAAAAATACTGCAGCTGCTGACTTTTAATATTAGGACACTTGCCTGTCCAGGGATCCCTTGCAGCTTCACAGCCGGTTCCCTACTGCGCTTCTTGAACGGTGGTGGAAAGAGGGTGGCCAAACTTCCGGGAGACCTCGCGGCGGAAAAAAATAGGATTTTTGTACTCACCGTAAAATCCATTTCTGACATCCATGGACTGACACAGCTGGATACTGTAAATGTGTGGGTATATGTCCCTGCTTGCAGGAGAAGAAGATCTAGGCAGAATGTTAGATACATTATAGAACAAACCAGAGCTGAAAAGCCCCGCCCAGGGGGCGGTCCCTTCCGGACATTACCCTCCCACCTGCAGCCAGCAGCCTCAGTTCGTAACAAAGCAGTACAAACCTTAAAAGAAGGGTGGGTGCTGTGTCAGTCCATGGACGTCAGAGAAACAGATTTTACGGTGAGTAAAAAAATCCTATTTTCTCTTATCGTCCATGGACTGACACAGCTGGATACTGTAAACGTGTGGGAAGTCCCAAAGCAGTATCAGAAGGGTGGGAGCAGTAGTAAAAGGAACAACCAAAACTTTACTCCAAACAAGCAGAGCTCCTCAACGGAGGAGTTGCAACATTAAACAGCGGCCTGCAATGCTTTGCGGCCGAAGGGAGCATCCGAAGATGCAGCCACATCAACCTTATAGAACTTAGAAAAGGTATGAACGGACGACCAGGTCGCCGCCTTGCACACTTGTGCAACCAAACGCTTGATGTCGGAAGGCCCAGGAAGCACCAATTGCCTTGGTGGAATGCGCCGCAACCGGAAAGGGAGGCGCCCGCCCCTTAAGGGCATAGGCCTGTATGACGGTCTGCCTGATCCACCTAGAGACGGTGGCAGACGACACCGCTCGACCCTGTTTTGGACCAAAACACAGACTCCTGAATGGACCAGGTCACCCGCCACCTTGCACACTTGTGCAAACGTCGCTTGATGTCGGAAAGCCCAGGAAGCACCAATTGCCCTAGTGGAATGCGCCGTAACCGGAAAGGGAGGCGCCCTCCCCTTAATGACATAGGCCTGTATAATGGTCTGTCTGATCCACCTAGAAATGGTGGCAGACGAAACCGCTTGGCCCTGTTTTGGACCAGAGACAGACACAAACAGTAAGTCAGACTTCCGAATAGAAGCAGTAGCAGACAGGTACATCCGTAAGGCTTGTACCACATCCAAATTGTGGAGCGCAAACTCTCTAGGATGCGATGGATGAGGGCACAAGGACGGAAGGACAATGTCCTCATTAAAAGGTGAAAGGCCAAAACCACCTTTGGAAGGAAAAAAAAAAAATACGGTCGCGGGCGCAACACCACCTTATCCTTATGGAGGACCAGGTAAGGCGACTTGCATGACAGAGCCGCCAACTCAGACCCCCGTCTAACAGAAGTGATGGCTACTAAGAAAGCCACCTTCTGAGACAAGGTTAAAAAGAGGAATTTCTCCGATACTTTCAAAAAGTGAGGTTCCTGAAGAACCGAGAGCACCAAGTTCAGATCCCAAAGGAGGGAGCGGAGGCTTGGCAGGGGGAACCACATGGCGAACCCCCTGCACAAAAGTGCTAACAAAAGAATGACCTGCTAGGGGTCGTTGAAAGAAAAAACGGCCAAGGCGGAAATCTGACCCTTAATAGTGCTCAAAGCCAGCCTTTAGGCTACACCACGCTGCAAGAACCGCAGGATTCTGGGGACAGAGTACATCCGTGGACGCCAGTCAAGCTCTTCGCACATAGCGATGTAAGCTCTCCAGGTACGGTGATAGATCTTTCTAGAAGACGACTTCCGTGCCCTACGCATGGTTGAAATCACCGAATCCGACAGGCCTCGGTCCTTCAGCACCTGGCTCTCAATAGCCATGCCGTTAAAACCAGAGACTGTAAAGCAGGATGAAAGCTAGGACCTTGAGACAGTCGCCAAGGGACGTCCGCGATGAGACGTACCAGAGCGGCGTACCAATGACGCCGAGGCCAATCCGGATCACCGGAATGCCCTCGGCCGCTACCCTGTGCGGCAGACGAGGAATAAACTGCAGTGGAGGGTAAGCATATAATCAAGCGATACTGACCCCACGGGGCCACCAACGCATCCGAGGCATCCGCCCAGGGGTCCCTCGACCTGGCCACAAACCGCGACACCTTGCGATTGAGTCGAGATGCCATCATCAGGTCCACATCCGGTGTGCCCCACCACAAAGGAGTTGAAACACCTCCGGATGCAAGGACCACTCCCCCTGGTCCAAGGACTGGTGACTCAGATAGTCCGCCTGCCAGTTTTCTACGCCCGGAATGTAGACGGCCGACACGCTTCTTTCCGCCCAGTTTAGGATGTGGGCAACCTCGGATGCCGCAGCCGAGCTCCGAGTGCCCCCCTAATGGTTGAAATACGCCACGGCGTTGTCTGACTGAATTCTGATCGAGCGGCCCTGTAGTGTCTTCGACCACGCGGAGAGAGAGACACACACACACACACACACACACAGTCTGATCGCTCGCAATTCCAGAACGTTGATTGGGAGACGAGATTCGTCCAGAGGCCTTGTGCTGACGAAGAGCCGGGGATCTCAGCCACCACGTCAAGGACTCCTTGACAGAGTGACTCACCTGGATCTGAAGATCCAAAAACAACGGGGACTTGTCCCAAACAGACAGAAATCCCTTTTGCAATGCCCGAGTGTGCGATTGGGCATACGGGACTGTCTCGACGAAGGCCACCATTGAAGTCCCAGGACCCTCATGCAGAAACGGATTGACGACCATTTTCGGGCCGTCAGGACCCGCACTGCCGACTGAAGTGTCAGTAACTTCTCCGCGGGTAGAAACAGCTTCGCTGCCGAAGTGTCCAGGATCAGACCCAGATACTCCAAAACGTTGAGTCGGGACTAGCACCAACTTCTGCATGTTCAGAAGCCACCCGAAGTGTCTGGCTGACTATTGTCACATTTTCCCTTCAATTCTGAGCCAGTGTCTGCTCTTAGAAGGAGGTCGTCCCGATAGCCCACGATAACAGCAAAAGCTAAAACCGGGGCAAGCACTTTGGTGAAAACCCGTGGTGCCGATGCTAGGCCGAAGGGAAGAGCCACAAACTGATAGTGGACTTCGCCTATGGCAAAGTGCAGAAACCTCTGGTGACCTGCACAGATTGGGACGTGCAAGTAAGCGTCCTTGATATCCAAGGACGCCAGGAAAGCCCCTTGGTGTAGGGTTGCAATCCCAGTGCGAATGGATTCCATCCAAAATTTTTAAACCTTCACATAGGCATTCAAAGCCTTGAGGTCCAGGATTGGCCGTACCCCGTCCTTCTTCGGGACAACAGGTTTGAGTAAAACCCCTGAAATCTCTCCTGTGACGGAACCGGCACAATCACTCCGCACCTGAGCAAATCCTTACGGCCCCCAAGAGGGCCGCCCGGCGGGCAGGAAGGAGAGGGAGATTTGAGGGGAAGAACCTGTTTGGGGGCCATGAGCAGAACTCTATCCTGTATCCGGAGGTGACCACCTCGCACACCCACCGGTCGGAGATCCGGGAGGTCCACCGAACCGTGAACCTGTGAAGACGTCCCCCCACCCCAGAGTCGGGCAGGGGCAAGACTTCATGCGGTGGCGGGCTTGGGAATTTGCCTGGTAGGCTTACGCACCCAGGGACGCTTGTGTCCCCCCGCCGCACTTTTTTCAGTCTGGGCGGGCTTACCCGTGGATTCTGACTGACGAAAAAACTTCTTCGCCGGAAAGGAAAGGCCCGACCTGCGGAGGGGCTCCTTTCCCTTAACAGACTGGAGGGAGGAAGGTGCTCCTTCTCCCTGTGACATCCTTAATAATGTCATCCAGGGCGGCCCCAAACAGTCTACCGCCCTTAAAGGGCAAGTCAGCCAGGAGCTTTTTGGAAGCTAGGGCGGCCGACCAGCATTTTAGCCAGATAAGGTGATGCAGCACCACAGCAGAGATAGAGGCCCCAGATATTAAAGGGGCCGCATCCAAAGTGGCATCGCACACATAGACCAGACCCTGCACAAGTTGAGGAGCCAGGGCAATGGTCTCAGGAGGGAGATTATGCTCCTGTACCGTCTGGTGCAAAATCTTTGCCCATCCTGTGAGTGTCTGAGACACAAGTGTCGCCGCCACTATAGGGCGTAAGGCAGACCCCAATAAGGCAAACATAGTTCTACTCACCACCTCAGACCTCCTGTCAGTGGGATACTTAAATGCAGGAGTCCCTTCCATTGGGAGCCTTATTCAAAAACGGGCGACCGGGGGGGGGGGGGGTGTCGACCACTGGGGGGTGAGCCCACTTCTTAACCAGGTCCTCTTCAAAAAGGGGTACCTTATAGCTAGGCGCCGCGGGACCGTCAAAGTCTTCTGCGGCTTATCCCAGACTTGGTCAATGAATGTATTAAAAAAAAAAAAAAAAAAAAACACACGCACATATGGAAAGATCTTTTTTGAAGAGACGGCTTTAAAAAGGAACCAAAAAAGGAGACAGTATCCTCCTGGGGTTCCTCAGTCTCAACATTCAGCTTGAGTGTCCCTCACAGCATCAATGAGTTCACTTACAAGCACCCTGTCAGTTACTGGTTCAGAACTGGAGTCTTCCTCACAAGGAATGTCCTGTCCAAAAACATCAAAATCCTCAGAGCTAGGGTCCTGAGCGGCAGTAGCTAGGCCCATATCTGAGACAGAGCACTCCCCTACAGGAGAATGTGTGGGGAGGGGGAGCTTTACAGCTCCCTTGCGCTCACACACCGCTTCCATTCTGACAAGGAATGATTCCAGGACTACCGACAACTGGTCCATAGAGACCGCAGGAGCACTGCCAGTTGCCTCAGAAAGTGTGGAGAAGCAGGTGTACCAGACTCCATATCGCCACCCTCTGAGACCTTATACACTACTACAGTGAATATACAGTCCACCCACTGGCTACGCTGAGGAGGGGATACCCGGAGGACTCACCAACCCTTAAGGACCGCTCAGTTCTGCTGAAGAAACCACGCTGTGAAGCCTGAGGAGAGTGAAGAATCTGTGAGGAGATTCGCACCGCCGCTAGAGTCCGAAGCCGAAAGTAAAAGCGCCGCGGCTTCGAGAAAATGGCCGCCGGCAGCAGATATAACTGCGCCACTGAACCACAGCAAGATGGCCGCTGGGCGCATTATTCAAAAAAGCATCCAGCGCTAATGGCGCACGCAATAAGTCCCCACCTCACACACCAGAACACTGCTCCTCTTCCTAGAGTCCACTACATACATGAGCGCCCCCAGCCAGGCAAGAGTGACCCCCAAGCACCCCCACAGCACCAGTACAGGGTGCAGAGAGCAGCATAACAGGGGGGAGACAGGGAGAAACCCCCCCATATGAAGAAACACAGCCAGCATGTACTCACCTGCAGCAGGAGAGACTACTTACCCGTCCAAGAGGGACCCACTGGCTTGTTTCAGACAGACCTATCACAGAGCAGTACTGCGTAGCTGTCGGCCCGGTCCACCGCGAAAGACAGTCAGTCAGGTACTGTTCAATCTTGAGAGGACCGCGGGAGCATAAAAGCAACCCGGCCACCCCTGGAGTCATGGGGCATGTCGTGAACTGAGTCTCACGCACACAAGGCGAGGATCAGCACGCTCCATGGTCGGACAGGGAAGACTACGAGGATACCAGTGTACCCAACCTGTTGCCCAGCCGACAGTTGATTGAAGGTCTCAATAATAAAATTCCCAAAAGGAATACATTTTAAAAGTAAAATCTTCCAGGAGACTGGCTCCTGAGAGAGCCACGTCTTCTTCTGCTAGGCAGAAAAAAAACTGAGGCTGCTGGCAGCAGGTGGGAGGGTAATGTCTGGAGGGACCGCCCCCTGGGTGGGGCTGTTCAGCTCTGGTTTGTTCTAGAATGTTTCTAACATCTAACATTCTGCCTAGATCTTCTCCTGCAAGCAGGGACATATACCCACACGTTTACAGTATCCAGCTGTGTCAGTCCATGGACGATAAGAGAAAAATAAATTTAAAAAATTACCCCTCCGAAAAGGTACCAAATGTGGCAGCAGAGGGGGGGTGGGGGGGAGAAAGTAAACAAGCGGAGCTTCGCTTTAATTTTTCTTTAGCAAAAGACATCAAGATTTATGGCAACAGGTATTTTTTGCACTTATTGAACAGATATAATAAAAAAAAAAAAATAAAAAAAAAAAAAACAAAACACACACTTTCAAATATTATATTTAGCAGACCAAAAGAGAGCGAATAAGAAAAAGTTTTCCCATCTGCGCACTAGGTGGAGGGGAGATGAGGAGAGGTCTATGATTTTGGTAATGCATCTGAAATGAAGTAGGCAGGGCTGACAGCACTTGGAATTCAGAGCCAAAAATATACTTGTCAGGAGTTACGAGTGCACTGTATTTTTGGCACATCAAGTTATTTTCTGTACTTGCAGTATCTTCCCCCCCCCCCCCCTTTACATACACTTTAAAAATAAGTTTGTAATACTATTCAATATAGGTGTGAAAATTGTAATTTTTTTTAAAGTAAAATCAAGTCTACAGCTGGTAACAGGTCAAAATTGGCTGAAATTAGAGACATGGGTGGCCCCGTCAGCACCACAGGAGAAGAAAGAAGAAAGAAGAACCAAATCAAAGAGGAGCCAAGTGGAAAATTGATGGCCAAACAGTGACTGCATCCAATCAGATGCAGTCACTGTTTTGGTATTAAGATAGCAGCAGGTGCTGCGGCTGTCTTGACACAATAGCCGACAGGGGAGATTCTTCGAACCACACTAAAGAGAAATGTTTTAGGCCGAGTTCACACTGGAACACACAGCTTACTGAGCTTTACCACTCCAGCAGCTGTCTTTTCCCAGCTGGGGTAGGGGGCAGTGCGTTTTGTTTAAATTTAATTTGAAGTGTACAAAACATATACTTTATTCATGCCGCTGTACAGGCAGCAGTGCCCTGCGTATCTGTACAGTGTGCTACGATAAAATGCAGCATGTCTGTATTTTATTGCAGCATGCTAGGCTGCATTGCAGTGTGAATGGGACACGTGTGTCCATGCGGTGACAAATGTTTTACAATCCAGATGTCTGTCAACGCACCATGTGTGAATTAGCCCTTTCATTTCAATCATTTGGCACACAGGTTGAAGGAGAGAAATCTTTGCATGTATGGCGAACATAAATGCTGGCCATGTATGACAAGTCCATTGTAATAATTTTGCCCCTTTTTTCAGTCAGCCGGAGCAGCATAAATATCTAGTAAAGTGCTCCTGCCAAGCTGATTTTTCAGTAACCTGTTTTCCCCCCCCCAACAGAAAAGGTGTGTACGTATTTTATTTTCAAAGCTTGTGGAGGAAAAGGACAATTGCAACGAGTTGGACAACTGCACTAAGAATTTCAGTGCTCTGAATTGTCAACATTTTCAGCATGCTTTCAGATTCTGTCACAGTATCAATGCAAGATTATTCACAAAGTAGCTTTGCAAACTTCAAGATTAGATTAAAGCGGAGCTCCGCCGTAAAAAAAGGTGGCGGAGTGGCGTACTGCCCGCAGGTCTCCTTAGAGTCTATGCCCGGAAGTGGGTGCAAATACCTGTCTTAGACAGGAATCTGCACCCCGCTCCCCCTCTGAAAAGGTGGCAATTGTGGCACCGGAGGGGGGGGGGAATCCGATGAGCGGAAGTTCCACTTTAGGGTGGAGCTCCGCTTTAAAGGGGAAAAGGCTGAAAATAATTTAAATTCAGTGTGGAAAAATAGGATCCATTTCTGACGTCCATGGACTGACACAGCTGGATACTGTAAACGTGTGGGTATATGACCCTGCTCGCAGGAGAAGATCTAGGCAGAATGTTAAAAACATTCTAGAACAAACCAGAGCTGAACAGCACCGCCCAGGGGGGGGCGGTCCCTCCGGACATTACCCTCCCACCTGCAGTCAGCAGACCTCAGTTCGTAACAAAAGCAGTACAAACCTTAAAAGGAAGGGTGGGTGCTGTGTCAGTCCATGGACGTCAGAGAAATGGATTTTACGGTGAGTACAAAAATCCTATTTTCTCTTATCGTCCATGGACTGACACAGCTGGATACTGTAAACGTGTGGGAAGTCCCAAAGCAGTATCAGAAGGGTGGGAGCAGTAGTAAAAGGAACAACCAAAACTTTACTCCAAACAAGCAGAGCTCCTCAACGGAGGAGTTGCAACATTAAACAGCGGCCTGCAATGCTTTGCGGCCGAAGGGAGCATCCGAAGATGCAGCCACATCAACCTTATAAAATCATGTGCAACCGACGCTTGATGTCGGAAGGCCCAGAAACCACCAATTGCCTTGGTGGAATGCGCCGCAACCGGAAAGGGAGGCGCCCGCCCCTTAAGGGCATAGGCCTGTATGACGGTCTGCCTGATCCACCTAGAGACTGTGGCAGACGACACCGCTCTGCCCTGTTTTGGACCAGACACAGACTTCCGAATGGAAACAGTAGCAGACAGGTACACTCGTAAGGCTTGCACCCATCTTAATGTATGAAGCGCAAACTCTCAGGGATGCGATGGGTGAGGACACAAGGACGGAAGAACAATGACCTTCTTAAGGTGAAAGGCCGAGACCATCCTTATGGAGGACCAAGTAAGGCGACTTGCGGGACAAGGCCGCCAACTCAGACACCCGTCTAACTGAAGCAATGGCCACTAAGAAGGCCACCTTCCGGGACAAGGTCAAGAGAGGAATCTCTCTGATATTCTCAAAGGGATGTTCTTGGAGAACCGAGATGCATCAAATTCAGATGCCAAGTAGGGAGAGGAGGCTTGACAGGGGGGGGGGGGGAAAATCACATGGCAAACCCCCTGCACAAAAGGTGCTATCAAGGAATGGCCCGGTAGCGGTCGTTGAAAAAGACAGCCCGTGCCGAAATGCGACCCTCAAAAAAAAAAAAAAAAAAAAAAGAAAGGGTATGCAAGGCCAGCTTTTGGGTCACACCACGCTGTAAAAACAGCAAAATCCTGGGAACGGAATACATCAGAGGACACCACTCAAGTTCCTCGCACATGGCGATGTAAGCCTTCCAGGTACAGTGAGATATCTTTCTGGAGGAAGATTCCCATGTCAACAACATAGAAGAGATGACCGAATACGAGAGAACTCGGTCCTTCAGCACCTGGCTTTAAACAGCCATGCCATTAAAGCCAAGGACTGTAAAGCAGGATGAAGTATGGGATCATGAGACAGAAGGTCCACCCCAATAGGCAGTCGCCAGGAACGTCTGCGACTAGCCGAAGTAGATCGGCGTACCAATGTCGCCGTTCCGGAGCAATGAGGATCACTGGAACGGCCTCAGCCCCTACTCTGCGAAGCAAGAACAGTAGCGGAAGGTAAGCATATATCAGGCGATACTGCCCCCACGGCCTTCCAACGTGTCCGCCCAGGGGTCCCTGGACCTGACCACGATCTTGCCACCTTGCGAGTGAGTCGAGAGGCCATAAGGTCCACTTCCGGTGCCCCACCTCTGGTAAAGGAGGTGGAAACACCTCCGGATGCAAGGACCCTTCCCCTACAATGCACACGGCCGACAGGACCGTCTTGCAGCGAGATGTATGAAAATCCCAAAGAGACTCCACAATGTATCGGAGAAGGGAGGCCCCGGTGTACAGGGTGCCTCAGCTGTTGGCCAATAAAGGCAACTTGACGGAACTTCCCTAGAAACTCGGTCAGAGGACTAGTACCTCAGCCTCCACAGGTTGCGCAAACCCACCCGGGGCACAGAGACCCTAAAAGGCTGAAGCAGTTGCAGTGCACCTGCTAGACGACTGATGGATGAAGCAGAGGCTTTTGCCCAGTCATTGAGCTACAAAAAACGCCAGAGACGCAGCCACTAACGGGCGTAACGCTAACCTCAGCCTGGCGAACACAGTCCAAGCCAGCGCTTCTGATCACCACTGAAAGCAGGTGGAAAGTGATACCCCTGAAACCAGGGATCCTTGTGACAATGCTCCATCCAGCAGCTACCCATGGATAAGTGCCGATAGTATAAACTATGTGTTTGTACAATGTATTGCGTCAAACGCGCAAATAGAGTGTGGGAGGAAACCCACCCAGCTACAAAGAGCATAATACCACCACATACAGCGTATGTAGTTTAGTATGTGTGGATAAACCTATTAAACATGTATATACTGTGCCAGCGAGGACGGCGCGCACATCATCGGGGCTTGGACGTAAACCAGCCACGCAGATTGCGTACACAATCGTGTAGGTATGTTAGCCTGTAGGGGTGCAACGGATCAAAAAACCCAAGGATCGGATCGATCCTCGGATCAGAGCCACGGATCGGATCATTTTCGGATCGCAAAAAATAAAAATAAAAAAATAAAAATATATTACCAATATCCACGTCATCCCCCCCCCCACTGTAATATCCACAATCTTCCCCCAGTATCTAATATCCACAATCTTCCCCCTGTATCTAATATCCACAATCTTCCCCCTGTATCTAATATCCACAATCTTCCCCCTGTATCTAATATCCACAATCTTCCCCCTGTATCTAATATCCACAATCTTCCCCCTGTATCTAATATCCACAATCTTCCCCCTGTATCTAATATCCACAATCTTCCCCCTGTATCTAATATCCACAATCTTCCCCCTGTATCTAATATCCACAATCTTCCCCCTGTATCTAATATCCACAATCTTCCCCCTGTATCTAATATCCACAATCTTCCCCCTGTATCTAATATCCACAATCTTCCCCCTGTATCTAATATCCACAATCTTCCCCCTGTATCTAATATCCACAATCTTCCCCCTGTATCTAATATCCACAATCTTCCCCCTGTATCTAATATCCACAATCTTCCCCCTGTATCTAATATCCACAATCTTCCCCCTGTATCTAATATCCACAATCTTCCCCCTGTATCTAATATCCACAATCTTCCCCCTGTATCTAATATCCACAATCTTCCCCCTGTATCTAATATCCACAATCTTCCCCCTGTATCTAATATCCACAATCTTCCCCCTGTATCTAATATCCACAATCTTCCCCCTGTATCTAATATCCACAATCTTCCCCCTGTATCTAATATCCACAATCTTCCCCCTGTATCTAATATCCACAATCTTCCCCCTGTATCTAATATCCACAATCTTCCCCCTGTATCTAATATCCACAATCTTCCCCCTGTATCTAATATCCACAATCTTCCCCCTGTATCTAATATCCACAATCTTCCCCCTGTATCTAATATCCACACTCTCCCCCTGTATGTAATATCCACACTCTCCCCCTGTATGTAATATCCACACTCTCCCCCTGTATGTAATATCCACACTCTCCCCCTGTATGTAATATCCACACTCTCCCCCTGTATGTAATATCCACACTCTCCCCCTGTATGTAATATCCACACTCTCCCCCTGTATGTAATATCCACACTCTCCCCCTGTATGTAATATCCACAATCTCCCCCAGTATGTAATATCCACAATCTCCCCCAGTATGTAATATCCACAATCTCCCCCAGTAATGGGCATCTCCCCCACTTACCAGTCTCTCCCGCCGGCCAGTTCAAATCTACGAGCAGCGAGGGGTGATGACGTCACACGGCGGCCGCCGCCCCCGGTTGTACCAAGATGGCCGCGGCTCCGGAGCTAGGCCGAAGCCGCGGCCTTTCCTAAGGCCGAGGCCGCGGATCGCGGTGTGTGCCGATCCGAAAGGGGTGACCCGTTCGGATCACGGATCGTCACCGATCCGTTGCACCACTATTAGCCTGCGAATAAACAAATTGCACATGTTTATACTGTGCATATAGTGCTGAGAATGCGCACACCATTGGAACGCAGGGGAGAAACCTGGAGCACCCGGATGAAACCCATGCAGACTGCATACGCATACCATGTAGGCAGGGCCGTCGGAACAGGACAGGCAAACCAAGCAACTGCTTGGGGCCCCTAGCTGGCCTGGGGCCCCAGCAGAGCTGCCTCCCCTCCCGCGATTTGTGGCCCCACCCGCGATTTGGCATCCCCCTCCCCCCCCGCGATTTGGCGCCCCCCCCCCCCCTCTGAATAAAAAAATAAAAATAAGTAAAAAAAAACATTTGTGTAGCACCTCCAAAAAAAAAATAATAATCAGTAGCACCCCCAAATTCTCAATCTCCTTCAAACGGCCCTGCGTGTAGGTATTATAGTATGTGTGATAAACATTTTACATGTTTAACTGTGCAGAAGGCCAAAGGCGCATACCGTCAGCGCGTGGGAGGAAACCGGAACACCCGGAAGAACTCCACGCAAACAGCACACAGATACCGTGTAGGAATGATAGCATGTGAATCAACATATTGCACGTTTATGCTGTGCATTTCCATTGGAGCGTGGGTGGAAACCAGAGTACCCAGAGGAACCCCACGCAAACAGTATACCCATACTGTAAACATGTATAGTATGTGCAATAAACATACTGAACATGTCTATACTGTGCAGAGAGCCGAAGCGCACATACCATGAGAGCGCGGGAGGACACCGGAGCCCCCGGCGGAAACCCGCGCCGACCCAGAGAGTATAATACATACATATACTGTGAATGTATCTGGAGTCGTGCATTAACATATTTTGTACGTTTATATCATGTATGGCACTGAAACACAGCATTGGAACGTGGGGGGGGGGGGTGGGGGGGGGTTGACAGCCACGCAGACACAGAGACCAATAACGCATACATACACTGTGAACGTATGCAGTGTAGAGGTATAGGACAAGTTTAAATTAGGGTTTAAAGCCTGATCCGATACCTGTGATGGGGAGAGAGAGGCAGCGTGCAACAGGAAGTCCGTGGGTGGAGTCAGCGGGTGGGAGGAGGAAATCATCCATCGGTGACCGGAGCCGTCACATTCGGTAACTGAAGTGACGCTCCGTGTTGCCGGTGTACACTGTCAGTGCTTTAACCAATCCCGGGTCCCGACGCTCATCTTGGTACACCCTGCACTTGGCCACATTAAGCCAGCAGCGGACATCTTGTTACAGCCAGCCCATATAGTTCAGTCTGGGTGTAACAAGATGTCCGCTGCTGCTTTTATGTAGCCAAGTGCAGGGTGTAGCAAGATGGGCGTTGCAGGCAGCATAAAAAAAATAGTTTAGGTTGCTTTCATGTCATTTATTTCAGTGCCATCTGTCAGTGCCCATCCATCAGTACCAGCTATCCACCAGTGCCACTGCCAGCCATCAGTGCGTGCCACCTATCAGTGCCCAGCCATCAGTGCGTGCCATCTTTCAGTGCGTGCCACCTAGGGGTGCAACGGATCAAAAAACTCACGGATCGGATCATTTTCGGAACGGCAAAAAAAAAAAAAAAAAATTACTAATATCCACGTAATTTCCCCCTCACTGTAATATCCACAATCTTCTCCCCCTGTAATATCCACAATCTTCTCCCCCTGTAATATCCACAATCTTCTCCCCCTGTAATGGTCATCTCCCCCACTTACCTTAGCCTCTCCCGCCGGCCAGTTCAGATCCACGAGCAGCGAGGGTGAGGGGTGATGACGTCAGCACGCACAAGGCGGCCGCCGCCGCCGGGTGTACCAAGATGGCCGCGGCTCCGGAGCTAGGCCGAAGCCGCGGCCTTTCCTAAGGCCGAGGCCGCGGATTGCTCCGCGGATCGCGGTGTGTGCCGATCCGAACGGGGTGACCCGTTCGGATCACGGATCGTCACCAATCCGTTGCACCACTAGTGCCACCCATCAGTGCCCATCCATCAGTGCATGCCATCTTTCAGTGCGTCACATGACATTAACAATTTATCGGTATCGGCGAGTATTTGAAAAAAAAAAGTATCGGTACTTGTACTCGGTCTTAAAGAAGTGGTATCGGGACAACCCTAGTTTAAATTTTGGTGCAGAGGCGCATAATCTTCTCTGTATCATTCCAACCTGCTTGACTGTGCTGCCGAAGCAGCATGCAGGTAACAGGTAACCTCTGATCCTCAGACCGTGTGTCTGTCAGAGCTCAAAGCGTTCCCCAGGAAATGGCGGGAAATGTTGCCTCAGGATATCACACAGAAGGCTCACAGGGACTAGAGACATGAATGAATAAAGTCCTGCCCCCCCCTCCCCCATCATGCTGCACTGACCAGGGAGAGGGAAACACTGTGTACCACTGTATCATCCATGCTGCTCTTGAGGCAGCGTGTGAGGAAAACCATGAGGAAGCTGTGTAAAAGAAAGTCTTGTCACAGCAATTCCAGCTTGAGAGTGTTCCTCACATCATCAATGAGATCACTTACAAGCGCCCTGTCATTCACTGACACAGAACTGGTGTCTTCCTCACAAGGGAATTTCCTGTTCATAAACATTAAATATTCAGAGCTAGGGTCCTGAGCACAGTAGCTAGGCCCATATCTGACTCAGAGCACTCTTTCACTAAAGATTTTTGTGGGGGAAGGGGGCTTATAGCTCCTTTTGCTCGCACACCGCTTCCATTCTGACAGGAATGATTCCAGGACTGCCGACAACTGGTCCATAAGGACCGCAGGTGCAGGAAACATATGAACATGTTTAACTGTGCAGCACTGCCAGTTGCCCCAGACAAGTGTGGAGAGCAGGTGTATCAGACTCCATAACGCCACCCTCTGAGACCTTATACACTATACAGTGAATATACAGTCCACCCACTGGCTACGCTGGGGCTGAGGAGGGGATACCCGGAGGACTCACCAACCCTTAAGGACCGCTCAGTCTGTGAGGAGATTGTGAGGGAATTCGCACCGCCGCTAGAACCGAAAATAAATGCGCGGTGGCCACAAGAAAAATGGCCGCCGGCCGCAGCTACTGTATAACTGCGCCATTGAATGCCAAGATGGCCGCCGAGCGCAAAATTCAAAGCTCTAATGCGCCAATGGCGCAAGCAATAACCACCTCAAACAGCGCTAATGCCCACGCTAACGGCGCACGCAATAATCACCTCACACACCAGAAAAAACTGCAGACATGAGCGCCCAGCCAGGCCAGAGTGATCCCCAAGCACCCCACAGCACAGCACCAGTACAGGGTGCAGAGAGCAGCATAACAGGGGGGAGACAGGGAGAAACCCCCACACACAGAAACACAGCCAGCATGTACTCACCTGCAGTAGGAGAGACTACTTACCCGTCCCCTTTCAGGGACCCACTGGCTTGTTTCAGACAGACCTAACACAGAGTAGTACTGCGTATCTGTCGGCCCGGTCCACCGCGAGAGATACAGTCAGTCAGGTACTGTTCAATCTTGAGAGGACCGCGGGAGCATGAAAGCAACCCGGCCACCCCTGGAGTCATGGGGCATGTCGTGAACTGAGTCTCTCGCACACAAGGCGAGGATCAGCACGCTCGATGGTCGGACAGGGAAGACTACGAGGATACTAGTGTACCCAACCTGTTGCCCAGCCGACAGTTGATTGAAGGTCTCAAAAATAAAATTTAAAAGCAAAATCTTCAAGGAGACTGGCTCCTGATAGAGCCACGTCTTCTCCTTCTGCTAGGCAGAACAAAACTGAGGTCTGCTGACTGCAGGTGGGAGGGTAATGTCCAGAGGGACCACCCCCCTGGGCGGGGCTGTTCAGCTCTGGTTTGTTCTAGAATGTTTCTAACATCTAACATTCTGCCTAGATCTTCTCCTGCGACCAGGGACAGTTACCCACACGTTTACAGTATCCAGCTGTGTCAGTCCTTGGACGATAAGAGAAATAAGACTTTATATTTTGATCTTAAAGTGGAGTTCCACCCTGAATTTTTTTTTTTTTTTTTACTAAAAATCGACAAAAAAAAATAAAAAAAATATATATATTTTTTACTTACCAGAAATAGCGGTTGCTATGCGGAAGTCCCTAATCTGCCTCTTCATCGTCCGCGGCTGGTCTTCTTCCTCGTCCTACTCGCGGTGTCTTCTGGTGAATGGGGCGCGCTGCCTTCTGGGAACTGTGTTTATCCCAGAGAGCAGCCGGCCCATTCAGAAAACACTGCGAGACTCGCACAGTAGGAAACGGCTTCACTGCTTGTTTCCCTTAGTGAGGATATCGGCGCCGGGAGCTGCCAGGATCGAGGGATTGGCCTCGGGGGAGGCGCGACATCGCAGGCGAGTAGGACAGGTAAGTGTCCTTATTAAAAGTCAGCAGCTACAGTGTTTGTAGCTGCTGACTTTTAAAAATAAAATTGCGGGTGGAACCCCCCTTTAAACACGTAAGACCCGGACCAATACGCAGCATAAGGACCAGGCCCCTTTTTGTGATTCGGCACTGCGTCGCTTTAACTGACAATTGCGCGGTCGTGCCACTCAAACAAAATTGATGTTGTTTTTTTTCCCCACAAATAGAGCTTTCTTTTGGTGGTATTTGATCACCTCTGCGGTTTTTATTTTTTTGCGCTATAAACAAAAATAGAGCGACAATTTTGAAAAAAAAAAAGCAATATTTTTTAATTTTTGCTATAATAAATATCCCCAAAAATATATGAAAAAATAATTTTTTTCCTCAGTTTAGGCCGATACGTTTTCTTCTACATATTTTTGGTAAAAAAAAATAAAATAAAAAGCAATCAGCGTTTATTGATTGGTTTGCGCAAAAGTTATAGCATTTACAAAATAGGGGGTAGTCTTATGGCATTTTTATTCATTATTTTTTTTTTTTTTACTAGTAATGGTGGCAATCAGCGATGACTGACATTATGGCGGACACTTGACACATTTTTGGGACCATTGTCATTTTTACAGCAATCAGTGCAATAAAAATGCACTGGTTACTGTAAAAATTACACTGGCAGTGAAGGGGTTAACCACTAGGGGCGCTGAAGGAGTTAAGTGTGCCTAAGGGTGTGATTATAACTGAGGGGGGGGCGTGGCTACGAGTGACACATCACCGATCTCCGCTCTGATTACACAGAGCAGAGATCAGTGTCAGTAGGCGAGCGGGGAGATGTTGTGTTTACACTAACATCTCCCCGCTCCATCCCTCCGTGAGACGTTCACGGGGATCCCCGCGGCGATCGAGTCCGCGGGACCCGCAGTCCGACTCACGGGGATGACTGCAGGGTCGAGAGCGTGCTGCCGGCGGCGCACGACCTCACAGCAGGCAGTTAAAGGGGACTACAGGTACGTGATTGTGCCTGTACGAGCCATTCTGCCGACGTATATATGCCGTGAGCGGTTAATAAAAAAAAAAAATAATAATATACACACACACACACACACACACACACACATATATATTTTAGGGTTGTCCCGATATCGGGACCGATACCGAGCATTTGCGCGAGTACTTGTACTCGCGCAAATGCTCCCGATGCTTCACCCGATACTTTTTTTTCCTCTAGTGTAGTCTGGCTGGAGAGGGCGGGCACAGTCGGTGGACGGATTTGGCGGGCAGAGAGCGAGTCCCTCACCTGGTAAGCTGGCAGGGGTGTAGGGCACAGCCGCATCGGTGACCGGTGCTGTCACATTCGGTCGCCGTCAGCGGCTGAACGTCCCGACGCCCATCTTGGTACACCCTGCACTTGGCTGCAGTAAGCAGCAGCAGACATCTTGTTACACCCAGTCCGAGCTATATGGGCTGGGTGTAACAAGATGTCTGCTGCTGCTTACTGCAGCCGAGTGCAGGGTGTACCAAGATGGGCGTTGCAGCTAATTTGCAGTTTTTTTTTTTGTTTTTTTTTTATAAATCCTGTGTCATTTTTTGCAGCATTTCAGTGCCAGCCACCTATCGGTGCCATCTATCAGTGCCCACAAGTGCCACCTATCAGTGCAATCAGTGCTACCAGTGCCACTTGATAGGTGGCACTTGTGGGCACTGATAGATGGCACTGGTAGCACTATCAGTGCCACCTATCAGTGCCCACAAGTGCCATCTATCAGTGCCACCTATCAGTGCCCATAAGTGCCACCAATCAGTGCCCATAAGTGCCACCAATCAGTGCCACCTATTAGTGCCCATCAGCGCCAGTCACCAGTCAGTGCCCATAAGTGCCGCCTATCAGTGCCAGCCACCTGTCAGTGCCACCTATCAGTCCCCATCTGTCAAACTGTCACATGACATTGAAAAAAAAGTATCAGTAATTGGTATCGGCGAGTACTTGGAAAAAAGTATCGGTACTTGTACTCGGTCCTAAAAAAAGTGGTATCGGGACAACCCTAATTATATATATATATAAGTATTTTAATAAAATGCTTTTGGAGTAAAAATCCATCTAAAGATAGTTTTCTATTTAAGATACATTAATCATTTTGTTTATGCAGCACGAATCCAAGCTCTGCAAGCTGAAATAACATGTACTGCATTGATGCATTCACACGATTTCACAGTAACCATGAGATAAAACAAAGTTCAGGAATATTCCTTTATCCTATTGTTTTGCAAATCTATGTACATTGCAAACTATATGATTGAATCGGTTCCGATATCGCCGTTTTACTAACCTGACAGCTTATTATTCTAAATAGGAAACCTTCATTTTGTTTGTAAATATTAAAGATTCTAGCTACCAGAAAGAATAAGTGCTTACATTTAAAGAGCACCTGTCATTTCAGATCCATCATGGCATCACCTGTTAGCAGGCATCCACTCACCTGCTGCTGCCACGTCCCTTACCGTCCCATTAAAGTGAATGGAACTGTCGGTGAGTCAACAGTGGGTCAGAGCAGGAGCCGCTGCGGGACAGAGATGACAGTTGCTCTTTAACCACTTCCCACTGCACATATACGGCCGTCCTGATCACATGATGGCTGTGTCCAATAACAGCCATCGTGTGATATAAACAGCCTGGGGGGACATCACAAAAAGCGTGCCCGCGCAGCAGCGCAATCCCAATGTGCCTGTGTCCCCCAGAGACAGGGCAACATGCACGGCAGGAGGGCTCTGTGATTGGCCCTCCTGATCACATGACGGCTATGTCCAATAAAAGCAGAGAGATGTTGCCAGGCAATCTGCTTCTCCTCACAGTGTCAGTGAGGAGAAGGAGAGCAGATTTGCGAGCTGGGGGCGGATCAGTATGTATGAGCTTTTTTTTTTTTTTTTTTTTTTTTTTTTTAACACACTGATCACTCAGCTAGTGTCCCCAAACAGTGAAAAGATTAACACCTGTCCCACTGAACATCTGTCTGATCATCATCTGGCACATCTATCCGTGATCATCTGGTGCACATCTGTCTGATCATCAGGCGCAAATCTGTCCGTGATCACCTACCACATCTAATTCCATTGTCCTGGTGCTCCAGGGCCTTCAAAAATGTGATAGGTGCTCAGGAAATGAAATTAGTAATTTATGCCTTTAGAACACCTGACGGTGCTCCTTGCATGTTGGGCCTCTGTATGTGGCCAGGCTGTGTAAAAGTTAGGCAATCTTGCAGCTACACACTTTGTAGCGTTTAAACAGGGGGACCTGACCCACCAGACTAACCGCCCTAATCATCCGTTATGATCATTGAATATGCCGCCTTGACTTGGGAATAGCTTTGCGGCGTGTACATACCGAAGTCTCACTATTATGGACAGACCTTTACTTCAAGTGCATCTGTTCGAATGATTTCTTCCGGATCCAATGAGTGGAAACTAACAGATCACTGGTGATATCAGCTGAAGCACTGAACATTTGTTGCCGACTGAACACACAACGAAGTGGTGAGTGAATGTTTCCTTTACACGGATCGGTCTACTGATCAGCTGGCTGTCGATGGTGGAAACTCTACAGAGACATTCTGTTTGAGGCATTATTGTTGATTATACCATTAATCACTGTCCACAATATTGTTCCATTTGTAAAAGAAGTTTACATCCAGCCTGTTGACACCCTCACCACATTAATTAGTGTATAAGACTGTCGGCTTGTTCATGGTCATTCAGCAAACTCACCCATCAACATTTTCCATCAGAATAACTAACGGCACAGAAGGAACTCTGTTCATTATCAAATACATACTTAGATTCATAAGCACTATTGATTATTGCAAACATCGGTATATTACATAAGATCAGCAGTCTCACACATGTGGAATTGCCATATTTAGGAGGAGGAGTAGCAGAATGTATTTTGAGGGGTAATTTTTGTTATGTGTTAGAAAAATCTTATAAGTTGACAACTTTGTGAAAAAAAAAAAAAAAAAAATTCCCTTTCTTTCCACATTTTTCAAAAACCTATGGGGAATTTTTTTTTTTTAAATAAATGACATGTTCAAAAGACTCATTCTGCCTCGTAGAATATACATTAGGGTGTTTTCAAAATGTGGTCATTGTGTGGGCAATTCCATTGTTTTGGTGCTCCAGGGCCTTCAAAAATGTAATAGGTAATGAGAAAACTTGTTTGTTTTCTATCCATGTAGAATATATGCCTAAACTACTGAAGAAGCATTCTCACGTGTAACATGTAGAGCTGGGCTACAGCACACCTCCAACCACTCAACACCAGGTCTGTTGCAACCTTATCAATTACATTAAAGAGAACGGTTCTTTGATGATTATACCGATTACCAATGTTGATGTATTAGGTGGTGGGTTATATGCGATTCAGACTACTACTTGAATGGAAAACATTTTAGCATTGTTAATTTTTTTATAATCTGTAATAAAGATATTAAAAATGTTATTAACGTTGTTATTGTGGTGTCTGCAAATTCCATCATCAATATTTCTATTTCGAATTTGAAGTTCAATTTAAAGTGGAACTTCATTCATTTTTTTCAACTTGCCATCTATTAAATCTTCTGCCCTTGTTGTTTTAACTTTTGGATAGCAAAACATTTTTTTTTCTGCCAGTATATACACCTTATACAGCTCACTTCCTGTTTCTTGTCTGGTAAAAAGCCTAGGCTTATAACATGCACAGCTCTCATTCTCCTGACAGTTTACCAGGAAGGGAGGGGGTGAGTCATAAGAGGGCCAATGAGAGTTGGATGTGTGCTTCTGTGTAAATCCAGGAAGTGAACAGGCAGCAGCTTCAGCTGCCCACAGTTAAAATGGCTGCAGCCAGACTCAGGTCGAGGGAGATTTCTGCAGCATATTTAGCAAGTACAGAATCACAGTATATACAAAATAATATGCAAAGTGGTTGGAGGGAAGCTTTAGAATGGCAAAGATGTTTTTCTTACAAATTATGTGAGCAGACTGCAGTTCCTCTTTAAGTATACATAACACCTCCCCCTGCCCATATCATGGGGGGGGGGGGGAGGTGCTTTGTAATGTACAGGGAACACTGATAAGTGCCCACAGTGGAAGGAAGCTCGGGGGAGATTCCTGGGTGAACAGCTATTGGTTTGTACTTGTCACACAGAAGAAGATGCTCCCACATGTCTATTCAGCTGCTCATAGGACACACTTATTGAGGAGTACAAACCTGCCCATGAACACAAGTCCTGAGCACAGTGGAGCACCAGGAGAAGACAGGTCCGTGTCATAGCACAGAGCCTGCTCCCCCTCACACAGTCAGGTTCGGAGTCTTCCCCACACCACAGACCTGGGGAGACCTGCTCTAGGCATTCCGACGCAGATGGAAAAAGTGAAAGTGCGTTCCACCCATGACTGGCGAGGAGGGCCAGATGTCACCCCCTTGGAGGAGACGGGGGAAGGGCGAAGGAGCGGGGACGAAGCTTACCCAGAAGCGCTCAGTGCCGTCATAGCTGCAAAAGGTTTCCATAGCGGGGCAGCGCGGGTTACGCCGGGAACAGCCGGCTCTGAAGCTCCTCACACAGGCACAAGCTGGATCTCTCGCTACATAACACCGCGTCGCTTGCTGCTGCCGGCAAATAGTGATCTGATTGGATGAGCTGCGGCTGCTTTGGGATGGAAGTCGAAGTGATTGGCTGCGGCAGCTTCTAGTTCGCTGATTGGCTTAGGCTCACGCTGAGAGCATGTGACGAAGGCAAAGAATCTCTTTTTACAAGCAAGCAGCGGTGCTCTCTATCCCACTGTGTGACAGAAGCGCCCACTACACCTTGTGCCGAGTGACAGCCCTCACCTAATTACAACATAGAGGAAATACTTCCTGTTTTTAAATATAATGGCCATGACTTTGACCTAGTCATCACAATGCATGCTCTGGAAGCAGAAAGGGTCAGAACCTGTCAAATTAACCACTTGCCTACCTGGCACTTTCACCCCTTCCTGCCCAAGCCATTTTTCAGCGCTGTCACAATTTGAATGACAATTGCGCGGTAATGCTACACTGTACCCAAATGACATTTTTATCATTTTTTCTTCACAAATAGAGCTTTCTTTTGGTGGTATTTGATCACCTCTGTGGTTTTTATTTCTTGTTTGTAGGAGGAGTTGGGGGTATTTAAACCCGCCCTCCTCCTCCTTACTCCCATGGCCGGACCTTTGCTATTTACGCGACGACGTGACGTAATTTTTAGGCCACGGTCCGGCTTCAGCTCAACGAGGAAGTGGGGCTCTAGGAGGATTTCGGCTCTTCGTTTCAGCCCACGGCAGGTTCGGCTCCGCTCACCCATTGTCGGTAGGGATCGCATCCTCGCTCGGCTCCGCCCGGTGGATCGTGGCAGGCCCTCGGTTCACCTCGTTTTCTTAACAGTACAGGTATTGGTAGGGGGGGTTGTTGCTGCAGCATCATGTATTTTTTGCAGGGGGGGGTTGCATACTGGCATGGGTACCGTGTTTGTGGGGGTGCCAGGGGAGAGAGGGGGGGGTTGTGTCTTTATTATCTGGTCACTGCTGGTGGGTTAGGGGAATGGGGGGAGGGGTGCTTGTCCAGGCGTTTCAGGTTGCAAACCTATCAGCAGCTGTTGGCCACCCTGGTTTTGTTTCCCTGCAATTTTGCTCACGGAGTGGGCTAGTGGGATTTTCAGCCTGGGATGCCCATGCACATTACTATTCCTGTGCAGCATCGCGTGGCACTTTCCCTGCGTTTCTCACTTGGGGTTGCAGGTCAGTATTTGGGGCATGTGGGGGAAGGGGGGGTGGTCAAGCTCACATGCGCAGGTTATCTCGTCACTTTCTCATTTTCAGCAGGATTGTCGTTTTCTCTACAATAATTTGATGCATGTGTCTGTCGTTTATTTTTTCCTTTTCAGGACGTTGATCAAGTATTTACGTTTGCGTCAGAATCTGTGTTTCTTTTTCAGGTTGTTACAGTAAGTGTCATGCATTGTTCATCCACGTTCAGGGTGCTGGTTCCACTCCGAGTTTGCTCTTTGATTCACGCAGGTGACGGATGCACAAGGGGGGGTTCTTGGGGTTAAGGCAGGTCGAGTTGCATAAGTATTCCGTCTTAGGTCTCGTGGGTTGTTGGGGGGGTTAGTAGTTCCACTGCGGGGTCACCCACCACATTTGTGGGTGTTAACAGTTTGAGATGTTTCGTTCTTAATTGACTTGGTCAGTGGCAAGTCTCCTCAACCGTTTGGGTTTCACATTCCATTCCTTCATGCTTCACGTGGCATGCTCGGACATGGCCTGACACGTATTCAGGTCTCATAGTGGGGTTTTCTGGGCATCATCTGTTGCACTTTGGTTCTCGTCCTGGGGGTTCTGACTCATTTTCAGTCCCATTCGTCCATATATTTCAGGCGCCAGTCGCAAGGTTTCTCGTTTAGGTTGAGGATTCCCGATGCAGGTAAGTCTGGGTACTGGGCGCCATGCTTTCATATTTTTTGCGTTTTACTTTCTCGTTTGCCACTGTGGTTTACCTATTTCGTTTTAGGTCTTAGCGGGTTGAGTTGTTTCGTTTTTAATTGACTTGGGCAGTGGCAAGTCTCCTCACCCGTTGGCTCAATCCTTTCAAATCAGTCATTTATCAGATTATTTCTTTAAATCATTGGACCTGTCACGTTTTCAGGTTATGGGGGGCCTGAGTGTTTGTTTTTAATTTGTCTGTGACTGCAGGTGGCTCGGCCCTCTTAGTAGAGAGGGAGAGGGGGTGGTCATTCTGGGCCAGGTTAGGTTTTGTTTTAGGGTTAAGAGGGCGGTGGGGGAATTGGGAGTCGTTTCTAGTTTTGTTGGTCTGAAGTGAGTTCTGTCATGGTGTTTTCTTTTTGTTTCGATTGTTTTAGGACATGTCTCAAGCAGCGCACATAGAGGATTTCGCCTCCGTTTCCCCTTCTCAAGCGAGGGGGTCAGTTCAGGGCGGCACGCCTTCCTTGAGGTCCTGGACTGTTCCAAGGCTGATTGCGGAGTTGCGGCTCAGGGGCATCGCTCACCCGGCATCAGCTCGCAAAGCAGAACTTTTCAGACTTTTGTTCCCCTCCTCTGCAAGTTCTGATGCAGAACAGGTCACCCTACGTGCCACATCCCTGACTCAGATCCATTCCACCCTCAGCTCTCTGGCGGGCTCTTTTCAGGATTAAAGGGCCAGGGTGGAGGTTCTGGAGGCCAGTCCAATTCCTGCCTCGGTAGTTCTGGCTGTTCCTGGGGTCGTGGCAGGGCCCAAGGTCCCTGTGGTTCCTGGGCCTTCACTGTCAGGTACTAGTACCAGTGTCCCTTCCGTCACCCCAGCCTATTTCATTCCAGGGAACATCAGGAAAGACATTCTCGATGGGAAGGATGTCAACCTGGTGTCCTTGTTGATAGCCACTCACAATGTGGCTGACAACAAGTCGTACGCCCGTGGGGACGTTTCTGTCATCATCAAGTCCAGGGACCACAGTTTAAACCGCAAGCTCTCTATCCCCGAGTTCGTGTTAGCATTCAGTATGTTTAGAGACATTGTCTGCTCTGCGAGTCCCCATAGGAGAGAGGAACTGGATCACTACCTCTATGCGGTGGTGGAGCTGGGTCACAAGTTCGGGGGTACGGCGTTTTATGATTACCACAGATCATTTGCCGCCTTGTTGGCCCAGCATCAAGTGGTTGCAGTCTGGGGCAGGATAGATACGGAGCTTTTCTGCCGTCATTTTGCGGGGTTGAGGTCACCGGTCTGCGCCACCTGCCAATCGTCATCGCACACGGCTTATTGGTGCCCCAACGCGGAACCTCCAGTTTTTCTAGGCACTTCCAGAGCTTTCCCCGCTTCACTGCCAGCACCTACTCAGGCTGCTACTGTAAACAAATTGGGTCGGCCCATTCAGTATCTGGGGAGGTCACCTATTTGCAACAACTTCAACCACGTTGTCTGCAACTACAGTGAGTGCCGGTTGCTGCACATTTGCTCAGGCTGTTTCAGGGCCCATCCTAAGTCATCCTGTTCGCTCAGGCAGGGCAAGAGCAGCTGACTGAGCTGCATCAATGTCGGGTTTCTGCAGGACTGCTTGTCCTCTCACCCTTCCACTGAGTTATGTCCTTTTTTGGTAGAAGGTTTCACACGGGGCTTCCACACCGGGTTCATCACTTTGCCTTTAGACACGTTTGAGAGTCCCAACCTCAGGTCTTGTGGAGTGGATGTGGAGGCGGTGGACGTGTTACTTCAGTCCGAACTCGACAAGGGGTTCATCATCGGTCCTTTTCCTATGTCTCCATTCCAGTTCTGGAGGGTCAATCTGCTGGGGTTGGTCAAGGGGAAGTTTTCAAATAAATTGAGATTGATTTATGACTTGTCCGCCCCTCATTGCTCCGCTGTGCCTAGCCTAAATTCGTTAATCCCATCTGAAAAAATTTCTTAAATATGCGTCCGTAGACCAGGCCATACAACAAATTATCAAGGTAGGGCGGGGGGCTTGGCTGTCCAAAGCAGATATAGCTGACGCTTTTAAACTCCTCCCGATCATGCCGTCACTCTGGCAGTGGCATGGGGTAAAGTGGAGGGATTCGTACTATTTCTCTTATCATCCATGGACCGACACGGCGGCTCTTAATCACTGAACGTGTGGGTATATGTCCCTGCTTGCAGGAGAAGACCTAGGCAGAATGTTAAATGTTAAAACATTCTAGAACAAACCAGAGCTGAACAGCCCCGCCCAGGGGGGCGGTCCCTCCGGACATTACCCTCCCACCTCCCACCTGCAGCTAGCAGACCTCAGTTTTTTTCTGCCTAGCAGAAGAAGACGTGGCTCTCTCAGGAGCCAGTTTCCTGGAAGATTTTACTTTAAAATTTAATTCCTTTGGGAATTTTATTATTTTATTTTTGTGACCTTCAATCAACTGTCGGCTGGGCAACAGGTTGGGTACACTAGTATCCTCGTAGTCTTCCCTGTCCGACCATCGATCGTGCTGATCCTCGCCTTGTGTGCCTGAGACTCAGTTCACGACATACCCCATGGCTCCAGGGGTGGCCGGGTTGCTTTCATCCTCCCGCGGTCCTCTCAAGATTGAACAGTACCTACTGTATCTTTCGCGGTTGACCGGGCCGACAGCTACGCAGTACGACTCTGTGAAAGGTCTGTCTGAAAGAAGCCAGTGAGTCCCTCTATTGGCACCGAGGGTGTTCTCCAAGGTGCTTGCGGGACGGGTAAGTAGTCTCTCCTGCTGCAAGGTGAGTACATGCTGGCTGTGTTTCTGTGTGTGGGGGGTTCTCCCTGTCTCCCCCCTGTTATGCTGCTCTCTGCACCCTGTTCTGCTGCTGTGCTGTGTGGGGATGCTTGGGGGGTCACTCTGCCCTGGGGGGGGGCCGCTCCAGGTCTGTTAATATGTTTGGAACGTGTTCTGGGGGAATGTGTGTTGTTTTTTCGTGCGCCATTGGCGCAGTGTTTTAAATTTAAAAAGTGTGCCATAGGCGGCCATTTTGCCACGGCTCAAATTACAGGCGCCCGGCGGCCATTTTCTTGTAGCCGCGGCGCTTTCAGTTTCGTTTTCGGCCTCTAGCGGCGCTGCTGAACGGCGCAAATTCCACATCTCCTCACAGATTCTTCACTCTCCTCAGGCTCGCGCTACAGCGCTGCTCAGACAGCGGTACTGAGCGGTCCCTAGGGGTGGTGAGTACTCCGGGTATCCCCTCCTCAGCCCCAGCATAGCCAGTGGGTGGGCTGTATTATTCACTGTAATGGTGAATAAGGTCTCAGAGGGTTGCAACATGGAGTTTGGTTCACCTGTTTCTTCACACTTGTTAGAGACAACTGGCAGTGCTCCTGCACCTGCGGTCCTTATGGACCAGTTGTCGGCAGTCCTGGAGTCATTCTGACCAGGAGGGAAGCAGTGTGTGAGTGCAAGGGAGCAAAAAAGCCCCTCTCCCCACTTTATTTCCACAAAAAAAAAAAAGGGGGTGGGCGCTGATTCAGATATGGGCCTAGCCACTACCGCTCAGGACCCTAGTTCTGAATATATTTGATGGTTTTTGAACAGGACATTCCTTGCGAGGAAAAATCCAGTTCTGAGTCAGTAAATGACAGGGCGCTTGTTAGTGAACTCATTGCTGCGGTGAGGGACACTCGCAAGCTAAATGCTGCGGATGCAGAACCTCAGGCGGACAGTATCCTCTGGTTCCTTAGGGCCGGGCCTTCTAAAAAAGTTTTTTTCCATATGTACCTTTCTTTGACCAGCTCATTGATAAGGTCTGGGGAAAAAGCCGCAGAAGACTTTTATGGTCCCGCGGCATTTGCCTATCAGATACCCCTTTGAAGATGCCCTACTTAAAACGTGGGCTTCTCCCCCAGTGGTCGACCCTCCAGTCGCCCGGTTGAACAAGGCCACCACTCTCCCGATGGAGGGGACTCCTGCATTTAAGGACCCCACTGACAGGAGGTCAGAAGTGGTGAGCAGAGCCATGTTTGCCTTTTTGGGGTCCGCCCTACGGCCTGTGGTAGCGGCGACCCTTGTGTCTCAGACACTTACGGGTTGGGCAAAATTTTTTGCACCAAACTGTACAGGAGCATAATCTTCCTCCAGACACTATTGCTCTGGCCCACCTAATGGTGCAGGGCCTGGTTTATGTTGCCACGCCACGTTAGACGCGGCCCCTTATATCTCAGGGCCTCTGTCTTGGCGGTGGTATTGCGTTGTATGATCTGGTTGAAATGCTGGTCTGCTGACCTAGCTTCTAAAAAGCCTCTGACAGATCTACAATTTAAAGGTGGTAGGATTTTCGGTGCTGCGCTGGATGACATCATCAAGGATGTCACGGGAGGTAAAAGCACTCTTCTTCCTCAGGCTAGCAAGGGTAAGGAGGCCGCTGTAAGCAGGGTCCTTCCGTTCCAGCAAAAAAGTTTTTTTTTTTCATCAGTCAACGGGGAGGCCCTCCCAGACTGACAGCGGTGCGGCTGGTGGACACAAGCGCCCCTGGGTGCGTAAGCCAAACAAGCCGGCTCCCCAAGCCCGCCTCCGCGTGAAGTCTTGCCCCCACCCGACTCTGGGGTAGGGGGGATGACTTTGCAGATTCACAAATCGGTGGACCTCCCGGATCTCCTACCGGTGGGTGGGCGAGGTGATCACCTCAGGTTACAGGATAGGTTTCCGTTCCTGGTCCCAGACAGATTCTTCCCTCGAATCTTCCTCTCCTTCCTGCCCGTCGGGCAGCCCTATGGGTCCTACTCAGGATTGCTCAGTTCGGAGTGATTGTGCCGCTTCCGTCACAGGAGAGGTTTCAGGGATTCTACTCAAATTCGTTTGTCGTCCCAAAAAAGGGACGGGGTTCGGCCTATCTTGGACCTCCAGGTCCTGAATGCCTTCGTAAAGGTGCAAAAGTTCCACATGGAATCCATTCGCACGGTGATCAGTACACTCCGTCAAGGGGATTTCCTGGCGACCTTGGACATCAAGGACGCCTACTTGCATGTTCCGATCTGCGCAAGTCACCAGAAGTTTTCTGCACTTGCGATCGGCGAAGTCCACTATCAATTTGTGGCTCTTCCTTTCGGTCTAGCCTCAGCACCGAGGGTGTTCAGGGTGCTTGTGCCGGTTCTAGCTTGCTGAGACAGCGAGGCAGGAAATGGCTCAGAATTAGAAGACAGTGTGACTATCGTCAGTCAGACCCTCAGGGACTTCGGGTTGCTCCTAAACATTCAGGAGTCAGTCCTGGTCCCGACTCAAGGTCTGGAGTATCTCGGTCTGATTCTGGACTTCTTTGAGGCAAAGGTATTCCTACCTCCGGGGAAGCTACTGACACTTCAGTCTGCAGTGCGGGTGCTGACATCCCAAAAAAAAAATGGTCCTCAATCCGTTTTTGCATGGGAGTCCTGGGACTCATGGTGACCTCTTTCGAGGCCATTCCGTATGCCCAATCACACACCAGGGCATTGCAGAAGGAGATCTTGTTCCCTTGGGACAAATCCCCGTTGTCTTTGGATTTTCCGATCCAGGTGAGTCACCTGGTCAGGGCGTCCCTGACATGGTGGTTCGGGTCCCCGGCTCTTCGGTCCGGGAAGTTGTTCCTCCCTGTCCAATGGACGGTGTTCACTACGGACGCCAGCCTGAAGCTCAGCTGCGGCTTCCGAGGTCCCCCGTACCCTGAACTGAGCTAAAAGAAGCGTGCCGGCTCTGTCGGCCGTTCACATTCCGGGCATAGAACTGGCGGACTATTTGAGTCGCCAGACGTTGGACCAGGGAGAGTGGTCCTTGCACCCGGAGGTATTTCAACTCCTTTTGCCACACAGACGGTGGGGCACGCCGGAGGTGGACCCGATGGCCTCTCGACTCAATAGTTGTCAAGGTTTGTGGCCAGATCCAGGGATCCTTGGGCGGATGCCTCAGAGGCGTTAGTGGCCCATGGGGTCATTATCACCTGATATACGTTTATCCTCCACTGCAGTTGCTCCCTCGCCTGCTGCAGGGTGGCGACCGAGGGAATTCCGGTGATCCTCATTGCTCCGGATTGGCCTCAGCTTCACTGGTACGCCGATCTGGTACGTCTCGTCGTGGCCGTTCCCTGGCGGTTGCCAATAAGGGAGGACTTTCTGTCTCAAGTCATATATTTCATCCTGCCTTTACAGTCTCTGGCCTTAACGGCATGGCTGTTGAAAGCCAGGTGTTGAGAGACCGAGGTCTCTCGGACTCGGTCAATTCGTCCATATTAAGGGCACGGAAGTCTTCCTCCAGAATGATCTATCTCTGTACCTGGAAAGCTTACATCGCCATGTGCGAAGAGCTGGACTCGCGTCCTCGGACGTATTCCGTCCCTAGAATCCTGCGTTTCCTGCAGCATAGAGTGGCCCAAAGGCTCGCTTTGACTATCATTAAGGGTCAGATTTCGGCCTTGGCCGTCTTCTTTCGGCGACCACTAGCGGGTCATTCCTTGGTTAGCACCTTTGTGCAGGGGGTTCGCCATGTGCTCCCTCCTGTCAAGTCTCCTCTCCCCCCGTGGAATCGGCATTGGTACTCTCGGTTCTCCAGGAACCTCCTTTTGAGAATATCAGGGATATTCCCCTCTTGACTTTGTCTCAGAATGTGGCCCTTTTAGTGGCAATCACTTCTGTTAGACGAGTGTCTGTTCAGCTCTGGTTTGTTCTAGAATGTTTTAACATTTAACATTCTGCTTAGGTCTTCTCCTGCAAGCAGGGACATATACCCACACGTTCAGTGATTAAGAGCCGCCGTGTCGGTCCATGGATGTCAGAGAAATTGATTTTACGGTGAGTACAAAAATCCTATTTTTTCCACCAGACTCCCGTTCGGGTCCAAGAGTAGTCCATGGTTATTCAATGTTTTTGCCCAAGCTCTTGAGTGGATTCTCGTCCATGTGGAGCATTGTCATGAGGTCATTCGTTACCTGGATGACTTCCTCCTCATCGAAAGTCCCCAGCGAGTCCCCATAGATTTGCAGAAGTTGCTGGCGTTTTTTTCGGCACTCAATGTGCCACTGGCAACAAAGAAGTTGGGGGGCCCAACATCGGCACTCACTTTTTTGGGGATTGTCCTGGACACCGAAGCCCTGCAGGCGAGGCTTCCTGCTGACAAGCTCACCAGGATCAGAGAGTGCATCCATACCTTTTCGGTCTCTCAGGTCTGTACCAGGGTGGAGTTGTTGTCTCTCTTGGGCATGTTGAATTTCGCCATGCGGATCATTCCGCAGGGAAGATCCTTCATATCCAGGTTATTAGCATTGTTACCATCGGCCCCGGATTCGGACTCGCGAGTCAAGCTGGACGCTGCGGCTTTGGCTGACCTTCGCATGTGGGACGAGTTCCTCCGGTGTTGGAATGGGGTTGCCATGTTCATTCCTGCGGAGTCCAGTTCCTCTCCCCAGGTTGGAACTGACGCAGCAGCCACTGTGGGCTATGCTGCCATTTTTGGCACCCACTGGTTGGCAGGGCCTTGGCCGGAGGACACGTTGGCTATCCCAGGGTTCACGGATTCATCTGCCTTATTCAAGATTTTCCCCATAGTGGCTGCGGCTTGGGTATGGGGCAGTTCATGGTCAGGGCAGACGGTAGTTTTCTCCATGGACAATCAGGCGGCCGTGGAGATTATCACCAAGGGGAGGTCATGGTCCTTGGTCATCATGTCTTTCATACGTAGGTTAATTTAGTTATTCCTGCACCATCAATTTCACATTCAATGCAAGTTCATCAGTGGGGTGGACAATGTTGCGGCTGATGCGCTATCCCAGCTCAACTTTCCGTAATTTTTCCGGCAGGTCCCGTATGCCGACGCATGTGCCACACTATCCCCGCAGGCTTCCTTCCTGATGTTGGATTGAACTCCCATTGGCTTGATGCGGCAGCCTTAGTTGGTGCATCGTTGTCAGTCAACACCAAGAAGGCTTACACCTCGGCCTGGAAGTCCTTTCAGGTTTTTCAGTCCCAGTACCCATGTGTCAACAGCCCTGATGTCCGTTATTTGTTGGCTTTCATTGCGTACTGCCATACTCTCATGGCACCATCAAAACATATCTTGCCGGGGTTCAGCACCATCTGTCCTTGCAGGATCCGAATCGGCCTTCCATTTTCTCTGCCCATGCCATCAAGGCTGTTTTGAGAGGCATCCGAAGGAGTTGTCCTCCAGCTACCGTTTGTAGACTCCCAGTCACAGGGCATATTTTCCAGAGTATGTCTGGTTTGCTGGATGCGCTGCCTTTCGGGAGGCTCCTCAGTGTGGTGCTCAAAGCTGCCATTTACCTAGCTTTTTTTTGGGTTCCTTAGGCCAGGTGAGTTTTCCCGATCCCGGGCCTGGTTCCCGTATACTCACTATAGGCCAGCTGGTCAGACATCCGAACCATTACAATTTACATCTGTCAGCTTGCAAGACTCAGCAGTTCAGGGCTGGCACAGATGTTTTGTACTTTAGAACCGGCGGTGCATGGTGCCCTGTGACGGCATTGGATCAGCTCATGGTGCTGATCGGCGACAAACCCAGGGATAGTCCCTTGCTTCCTTTCCCGGTGGCTCCCCTCACGGTGGCGCAGTTCTCCAAACACTGCCGCACATTGTGGTCCAACTTGGGTTTGAACCCGGCAAGCCTGTCGGGTCACTCATTTAGGATTGGGGCGGCCTCTGCGGCTTCACGCCAGGGTATCCCGGCTCATGTCATCAGGAAGTTGGGGAGGTGGAATTTGACTTGTTTCACTAGGTATATTCCTGATCCTCAGGTTGAGATGGCTCGCGCCTTCATGCATCTGACTGATTTGATGTTTTTGTTTACTGCAAATAAAAATCTGTTACTGCTTACCCCAGTGTCCTCTTTTAGGCATACTGACCACGTGACCTTTGGCACACTCCAGCTCTTGCTCATATGTTATTTTCCACGTTCATTACTCATATCTCACGCAGAGACTCCGAGTACAAATGTGAAGGCCGGCCGTAGGCTGGCCTGAGTTTGTAGGCGGAGTCGGGAGGCATTTAAACCCTCCCTCCTCCTCCTTACTCCCACGGCCGGACCTTTGCTGTATCCCACCCTCACGGCCCTTTTATCTTGCTTTGCTTTTGCTTTTCTTTTATCATGTCTTGTTTGGGTATGCTCCCTTTTAGGCGTACTGACCACGTGACCTTTGGCACACTCCAGGTCTTGCTCACATGTTATTTTCCATGTTCATTACTCATATCTTATGCAGAGACTCCGAGTACAAACAAAAGAAGAGGGACAAGTTGAAAAAAACACAATATTTTTTACTTTTTGCTATAATACATATTTTTGGTAAAAAAAATCACAATAAGCGTATATTGATTGGTTTGCGCAAAAGTTATAGCAGCTACAAAAAAGGGGATAGATTTATAGCATTTTTATTATTATTATTTTTTTTTTTTTTTACTAGTAATGGCGGCGATCAGCGATTTTTATCGTGACTGCGATATTGCGGCGGACACATCGGATACTTTTGACACATTTTTGGGACCATTCACATTTATACAGCAATCCGTGCTATAAAAATGCATTGATTACTGTATAAACATGACTGGCACGGAAGGGGTTAACACTAGGGGCGATCAAGGGGTTAATGTGTTCCCTAGGGAGTGATTCTTACTGTGGGGGAGGGGACTGACTGGTTGAGGTGACCGATGGTTGTCCCTATGTACAAGGGACACACCATCGGGCTCCTCTCCCTGACAGGACGTGGTTCTGTGTGTTTACACACACAGATCCACGGTCCTGCTCAGTTACTGGGCAATCACGGGTGTCCGGCGGGCATGCGCATCGGGTCCCCAGTGACGCGACGGGCGCGCGCGCCCCCTAGTGGCGATGGAAGGCGCGACGTCATATGACGTCCGCCCAGAACAACAGGGTCTTCCGGCGGGCGGTGGACAAGTGGTTAAAGAGGCTAAACTCGTTTATGACCTCAGGGGCTCCTGCCATAATTACAGGTACACCGATCAGCCATGACATTGTGATCAATCACCATAACCTTTCAAGGCATGCACTCTACTATAAGGTGTGGCCTCTGGCACCAAGCATTCAGGAGCAGATCCTTTAAGTCCTGTAAGACCTGCAGCCTCCACTGGATTTGACTTGTTTTTCCAGCACACCCCACAGATGCTCTATACAGATTGGGATCTGAAAAATTTGAAGGCCAAGTCAACACCTTAAAGGGATTGTAAAGCGTTGTGTTTTTCACCTTAATGCATCCTATGCATTAGGTGAAAAAACTTCTGACACTGACCCGCACCTGAGCCTGTTCGTTCCCTTGACGGAGTCGCGCTCTACCTCTCTGCTCAGGGTTCTCGGCTCTTGATTGAATACATTAATAGCAGCACAGCCATTGGCTCCCGCTGCTGTCAATCAAATCCAATCACGCAGGGGCGGGGACCGAGTGCGGCATTCTGTGTTTATGCACGCAAATGGTGGACTTGGCAGCGCGTCCGCAAGGTAACCAGGGAGAGCGCTTCTCGCAGGGGGTTTACCAATGCGAGGAGGAGTCGCCAGGGGACCCCTGAAGGGGAAGTTCAGGGCCACACTGTGCAAAACAAACTGCACAGTGAAGGCAAGTATGATATGTTTGTTATTTAAAAAAACAAAAACAAAGGTTTACAATCACTTTAACCACCTCAATATTGGGCACTTTCGCCCCCTTCCTTCCCAGACCACTTTTCAATTTTCAGCGCTCTTGCACTTTCGATGACAATTGTGTAGTCATGCTACACTGTACCCAAATGAAATTTTTATCATTTTGTTCGCACAAATAGAGCTTTCTTTTGGTGGTATTTATTCACGACCCCGTTTTTTGTTTTCTTTTGCGATATAAGCGAAAAAAGAGTGGAAATTTGGAAAAAAAACTATATTTTCTTCTTTGTATTTTAAAAGAAATCCAATAAAATCTAATTTTGTCATAAATTGAAGCCAAAATGTATTCTGCTACATGTCTTTGGTAAAAAAAATCCCGTTAAGTGTATAATAATTGGTTTGTGTGATCACAGACATATGTACGCAGATGATCATGTACGGATGTGCGCAGGGGATCATGGACGCATCGGGATTGGGCCGCTGCGTAGGAACGCGCGTGCGATCCCCCTCCTTCTGAGAGACGTTCCTGAACGTCCACTCAGAAGGAGAGAGCGCCCACCCAGCCGTATATGTACAGTGGCCGGATGGGAAGTAGTTAAACTCCTTGTGTTCCCCAAACCATAGTGGAATTCTTCAGACCAGGCCACCTTCTTGTGAACACTGGTTGGCATGGCCCCCTGACCGGTCCACAGTTATGCAGCCCTATACACAACAAACTGCAATGCACTGAGTGTTCTGACATCATTCTATTGGAACTATAGCAGTAAAGTTTTCAGCAATTTGAGCTACAGTAGCTCTTCAGTTGGATCATACTACACGTTCCAGCTTTCGCTCTCCAGGTGCATCTATGAGCCTTAGCCATCCATGACCCTGATGCTGGTTCACAGGTTTCCCTTCCTTGTATCAGTTTTGGGAGGTCCTGGCCTCTGCAGACAAGGAACATCTTACCAGAACTACAGTTTTGGAGATGCTCTAACCCAGTCATCTAACTCTAGCCATTACAATTTGGCCCTTGTCAAAATATTTCAAATCCTCACATTTGCCCATTTTTTTTCTGCTTTCAACACATCGAGTTCAGGGACAACATGTTCACGTCCTGACTAATATATCCCACCAACTTTCAGATGCCATTGTAACAATATATTTAAAGTTATTCACGTAACCAGTTGCCGACCGGGCCATAGCCGAATGACGGCTACAGCGCGGTCGGATAACTCTGGGAGGCTGTCATATGATGTCCTCCCAGAATCACGAACCCGGCAATCTCCGTGACTGTCAGGTCTCCCAGACGGGTGAGGATGAAAGGCCAATGACATCGGCCCTTTACCACGTGATCACGCCGTCCAATGACGGAGTGATCACTTGTAAACAAATCGGAGCTTGTCCGATTCGGCTCCTCCCCTCTCCTGACGCCGATCGGTACGGAGGGGAGCCAGGTGCAGCAGTACTGTAGGCTGGATGTGAAGTTCCCATAGCACTGATCTGTGCCCAGCCATGGATCATCCATCCCTCCGTGCTCCATCCATGTGTTGCCGAATAACATCTATATTTAAGATTTAATACCTTTAAAGATATGATATGGGTTAAATAAGAGTTCTTTTGACCAGAAGTGAAAGCTTTAACATAATGAACATTTATTATGTATTTGTTGAAGTCTAATCTAATACACAGAAACTATCTATATAGTCTTAGAAAAGCAGGAAATAGTAGGTTAAAATATACAAAGTATTTACATGGAGGAACATAGAGCATATTCCTCTGAAAACATTACAGTACAAGCATGTGTAGTTATAGGTCAAACAGACTTTTCGCATAATTACCCCTTTAGACCCATCCTTCAGGCCATCCTTCCATAAAGTGAGAGCTCCAATCTCCCTCCCTCTGAGTATATCTCTCTATCCTGATACCCCATAGGTTGGCCTAGCTTGGGTCATGATTGGAGGGCTTACTCCATAAGTCAGCCCCCTTTCATGCAAATCCTGGTGACTCTATGTGGGCAGGAGATGTGATTGAAGTTTCCCAGGGTTATAGGTGAGGCTCTGTCCATTGTATATCCCAGCATGGGACTCGTTGACGAGAGTGGGTTTACCACAATGGAATTGTCTCTCCAAGCTTGGGGCTCCACAATGTCTAGCTGTTAACAAAGGGGCTTTCATAGGTGCTAAATGAAATATATTCCGAAAGCTAAATGAATTATATCTACAGCAAGCTAATTGAAATATATTCATATTTACAATATTGTACCGCTCTTCAATGCAGATTATACATATCCCATAAGGCAACAGATGGCCCCTTGTGGCCAGTTGAGAATATGAGACTCGGCCACACCTAAAATAATGAGTTATGTATAATCTGCTTTAAAATTTTGAACTTTTGGCTTTGCCCTGTCAGGAATGGTGTCATTACTGGGCTCACCTGCTGGTGGCACTGTTGCATTCGGCAGCAGTGGGTGTAGTTCTGGTGACCACCAGCGGGTGTCTCCTCACCAAGACTTTCCACCAGCCATCAAGCACACCTGATCTGGGTCTGCTGGACTATATAAACCCACCCTTAACAAAGCTCAGTGCTCCAGAATTCCTTCTGTAAGCCTGGTCCCTGCCTGAACCTGATCCGTTACCTGGTCCTGAACCTGATCCTGATCTGTTCCCTGCCTTGTCCTGGACTCTGATCCTTGTACCCTGTCCCCTGAGACCTGTCCCCTGATACCAGCTCCCCCTTGCTGACTGCTCCCAGTACCTGGCCTTCTGCTCCCCTTGTCTCTCATCCCTGCCTTGTTCATGTATGTGTGTTCTCTTTTGTACATATTAGTTAGCTAGTTAGATTAGGTTGTTTTTGGGGTTTGTTGTGTTCCTTGTATTCGTTTCTTGCTTATGGTTTGCTGTGGTTTTGTTTACACGTGTGTCTTTATCTTTAATAAATATATATATTTTTCACTTACTCTGTTCCCGATTCCTTAATGTGCAGCCCAATGATCTGACCACCTGTATTGGATGTCTGTGTATAGCATCCTCGTGACAGAATTCTGGAGCCATACAATCAGATCGGCTGCACCTTGGAATTGGGTCTGAGCACTTGTTAAAATTACTGAGATGGAGGTGGACGATATTTTTTATCTTTCGCTCCTGGCAACAGATGACAGAGATTTCTGTTATCAGACACTAAGAGAATATACCAGAGAGCAGTTATTAGAATGCATCCGCATAGCTCACGTTTTTGTGGATCAGGGCAATTTTGTGTTTGAGGATGTACAAGCTTTGATTTGTATCTGTACAGAGTTGGCCCTGTCTGATGCCTCTATTGGAACTGACGATTATACACCTCCTTTTAATGCAGCTCAAGTAGAATCTTTGGTGTGGCTGTTGGAGGATAACTCAGCCTTTTTCCATGAGCAGTACTCAGCTTGTCCTGAACAGGTGCTTGCAGCATGTATTGATTCAGTGCAGTCTCTGGTCAGACAAGCAGTGTGCAAACCTTATTTTGTGAAACCCTTATTACAGGCCTGGTCAAGTTTGTTGTACTCAGCCCCTGTCAGCTCCCAACCATCCATTTGCATGTCTAGATACCAACCTGCTGGGATGTCTTCCTCTCCTTTTCCCACAATTCCCACTTTTTCTGAACAATGCACCCAGCTAACAATGAAGTATCAGTACCCTGTCTCCTCCTGCTGCACTTACCCTGCCTTCAATCCACCTGCTTCTTCCCTCCTATCCGTAGCCCATCCACAAGAACCTCCTCCAGCCACTGTCCCTGCACCTCTGCCATTTTCTTCCATTTGCCCAATACCAACCTTTTCATATACTCCCCCCGGTACTTGCAAACCTGCAGTGACTAAGCCCAAAAAGAAGCGGAAGTACTTTCCAACCCACACAATCTTACCGGTATCCCAACCTGCCTCCACACCCACCAACCTGTTCCAGCCTGAGGTTCCCGTGCCAGCCTGTCAGCCTGAGGACCCTGTACCAGCCTGTCAGCCTGAGGACCCTGTACCAGCCTGTCAGCCTGAGGACCCTGTACCAGCCTGTCAGCCTGAGGACCCTGTACCAGCCTGTCAGCCTGAGGACCCTGTACCAGCCTGCCAGCCTGAAGACCCTGTACCAGCCTGCCAGCCTGAAGACCCTGTACCAGCCTGCCAGCCTGAAGACCCTGTACCAGCCTGCCAGCCTGAAGACCCTGTACCAGCCTGCCAGCCTGAAGACCCTGTACCAGCCTGCCAGCCTGAAAACCCTGTACCAGCCTGAAGACCCTGTGCCGCCAGCCTTCCAGCCTGAGGTTCCCGTGCCAGTTTGCCAGCCTGAGGTTCCCGTGCCAGTTTGCCAGCCTGAGGTTCCCGTGCCAGTTTGCCAGCCTGAGGTTCCCGTGCCAGTTTGCCAGCCTGAGGTTCCTGTGCCAGTTTGCCAGCCCGAGGTTCCTGTGCCAGTTTGCCAGCCCGAGGTTCCTGTGTCAGCTTGCCAGCCCGAGGTTCCTATGCCAGTTTGCCAGCCCGAGGTTCCTGTGCCAGTTTGCCAGCCCGAGGTTCCTGTGCCAGCCTTTCAGCCTGCAGTACCAGAGCCAGCCTTTCAGCCTGCAGTACCAGAGCCAGCCTTTCAGCCTGCAGTACCAGAGCCAGCCTTTCAGCCTGCAGTGCCAGGGCCAGCCTTTCAGCCTGCAGTGCCAGGGCCAGCCTTTCAGCCTGCAGTGCCAGGGCCAGCCTTTCAGCCTGCAGTGCCAGGGCCAGCCTTTCAGCCTGAGATGATCCCGTCTGCTGCCCAGCCTGAGATGATCCCGTCTGCTGCCCAGCCTGAGATGACCCCATCTGCTGCCCAGCCTGAGATGACCCCGTCTGCTGCCCAGCCTGAGATGACCCCGTCTGCTGCCCAGCCTGAGATGACCCCGTCTGCTGCCCAGCCTGAGATGACCCCGTCTGCTGCCCAGCCTGAGATGACCCCGCCTGCTGCCCAGCCTGAGATGACCCCGCCTGCTGCCCAGCCTGAGATGACCCCGCCTGCTGCCCAGCCTGAGATGACCCCGCCTGCTGCCCAGCCTGAGATGACCCCGCCTGCTGCCCAGCCTGAGATGACCCCGCCTGCTGCCCAGCCTGAGATGACCCCGCCTGCTGCCCAGCCTGAGATGACCCCGCCTGCTGCCCAGCCTGAGATGACCCCGCCTGCTGCCCAGCCTGAGATGACCCCGCCTGCTGCCCAGCCTGAGATGACCCCGTCTGCTGCCCAGCCTGAGATGATCCCGCCTGCTGCCCAGCCTGAGATGATCCCGCCTGCTGCCCAGCCTGAGATGATCCCGCCTGCTGCCCAGCCTGAGATGATCCCGCCTGCTGCCCAGCCGGAGATGATCCCGCCTGCTGCCCAGCCGGAGATGATCCCGCCTGCTGCCCAGCCGGAGATGTTCCGTCTGCTGCCCAGCCGGAGATGTTCCTGTCTGCTGCTCCGTTGCCCGCTGCCCAGTCTGATGTTCCAGAGCCTACTGTCTTGCTTGGTGACCCTGTACCTGGTATCCAGCCTCACGATCCAGTTCCTGATGGTTCCATTCCTGATACTCTTCCTGGTGGTTCCTTTACCGCTGCCTAGCCTGATGACTCGGAGCCCGCTGTCCAGCCTGAGGATATGGTCCCTGCTAAGACCTGTTCCTGATGCCCAGCTGGCCGCTGACGTCTTCCTGATGGATGCCCTTTTTTCCACTATTTTAATCCTGATGGTCACCCAGCCTGAATGTAATGCCCCTGCGTGGTCTGCCTCCGATGGGTTCTTGCCCGTTGCCCTGCAAATTTTTACTTCTAAATCTAAACTTCCTGACCCTGGTGGTGGGATGCGCGCCCTATTTTCAGACTCTAGTGGCACGTCCCCCAGTGAACTAAAGGACTCTGGCCTAGGAAGTACGAAGAAGTCCGCAGACATAGTATGGAGACTTTTTTGGGTGTTTCCGCATCCACTCGGACTGTCCAACCAAGGGCTTAATGGAGTGTCCGGAGGCCACTCCTTAAGGGGGGGGAACTGTCAGGAATGGTGTCATTACTGGGCTCACCTGCTGGTGGCACTGTTGCATTCGGCAGCAGTGGGTGTAGTTCTGGTGACCACCAGCGGGTGTCTCCTCACCAAGACTTTCCACCAGCCATCAAGCACACCTGATCTGGGTCTGCTGGACTATATAAACCCGCCCTTAACAAAGCTCAGTGCTCCAGAATTCCTTCTGTAAGCCTGGTCCCTGCCTGAACCTGATCCGTTACCTGGTCCTGAACCTGATCCTGATCTGTTCCCTGCCTTGTCCTGGACTCTGATCCTTGTACCCTGTCCCCTGAGACCTGTCCCCTGATACCAGCTCCCCCTTGCTGACTGCTCCCAGTACCTGGCCTTCTGCTCCCCTTGTCTCTCATCCCTGCCTTGTTCATGTATGTGTGTTCTCTTTTGTACATATTAGTTAGCTAGTTAGATTAGGTTGTTTTTGGGGTTTGTTGTGTTCCTTTGTATTCGTTTCTTGCTTATGGTTTGCTGTGGTTTTGTTTACACGTGTGTCTTTATCTTTAATAAATATATATATTTTTCACTTACTCTGTTCCCGATTCCTTAATGTGCAGCCCAATGATCTGACCACCTGTATTGGATGTCTGTGTATAGCATCCTCGTGACATGCCCTCTGAAATGAAATAAAACTCTTTGAGAAGAAACAAAACTTTTAAAATTTCCGTCTCTACAGTTCATATGTCTGGATCCCAGTATTGGTAGTCATCACTTGTTCTGGATGTAATAAGTCCATAATAAAAATCACAAGATACAAAACACACAAAAAAAAACGAAGGGGAAAAAATTAAAATAAACATGAGGCTCCTTGTTCTCAACCGTCCAATAATAATAATTTGTGCGAAAGTCAATAATGTCAATCTGGTCATGTTGCCCTTGCTTCTGGGACAGACTTCCATGGTGATTCCACTTGGACACGGCATACAGTAATGGTCTTTGGACCAACTTTCCTGGCTTTTTGTGATTGTACTTTATTAATGTGGGCAAGTTAGAGAAAGAAAAACACAAATACTTTTAAGACACATGCCTTCAAATGAATGCGTATCTTGTCATTCTGAGTATTAAGGACCTTTGATTAAAATTGTTATAGATATACTGCGACCTAATATGAGTCCCTTTCCCATTGACAGGTGTAAAAATTTAAATGGTTGCGCCCTTAAGCCAGGTTGTCTGATTTCCATCCCCCATCTTTCTTCCTCCATTGTCATATGCCTGCCAGTAACTCTGCCCCGCCTTCTGCTGAATACCGATGTGTGTGTGTATGACCCTTTGAGTGTCCAGGGGGATTTTGTTGCCATGGCAACTCACCACAAACTCCTTTTACTGCAGCTGTGTTCAGTTATACCAACCCTGATGGGTTAAAGCCTTGGCGGGTGCCAAACTTTTGTGCATATAGCTCCGTCCTTAGCTACCGTGTGTAGCTACTGTATGAGTCCTGCCTTTAGCGGGCTAGGGAAGCGGTCATAACTTTAAGAGGTCTCTGTGCAGATTTAGGCAGTGTCATCTAAGCAGCCAAAAATAACGTGATTTCAGAATGCGGATAAGTGTGATGTCACCAGGTACTTGTGGCTTCAGGGATGATTAGACTAAATTACTTCTTAAGTACAATTGTACTACACTTTCTGCTATTTTCCAATCACTATGAGTCTCATCAGTCCCAGTATATCTATATGATCTTCAAGCAATGCTCTTTGAACTTAGTTCAATGTCACATATACAAGGAAACGAGTCACATGACTGTTGCTAAACCCAGGTGTTACTGTTACTATTGTCATAGTTGGTAATAGCTACAATGACATACATTTATATAAAACCATTATCCCATGCTGAAAAAGAGAAAAAAACTGTTGGAACTTTGTCCCATCCCCCAAAATGCTATAGGGAAGTTTTATTATTCTATATCAACATTTTTTAACTGTTATTAATGTTCCCCCCTACTCCCCTCCTTTTTTTTATTTTATTTCACCCTAGCGGAGCCAAACTCCAGAATCACCCAGCAAAATATAAAGTAAGGTGATATAGGACAGAAAGAAAAATAGTTTTCCTTAAAAAAAAAAAAGGAAAAAGAGAAAAGAAAAGATAAGAAAAAAAAACTGATCCAAAAAAAAAAAGGTAAAAACCCAAAATTCAGATTGAATGCTGCCCCAACCTTTAACTTGTTAAAGAGCATTGAATCTGTACTTGTGTTAAAAAAAAATTGAAGCTGCCTTAAACATTACAGCTATACAAAAGGCAAATGCCCTTTCTTAGTAGTGAAAAAAACGACACCAAAAAAGGTAAAAAAAAATAGTATAAAAAGTAAAAGTGACAAAAAAAAATCTGATTTAATGCTGCCCCGACCTTTAAATTGTAAAAGAGCGTTGAATCTGTATTTTGTTACACAAAAAAAAAAACTGATTGAAACTGCCTTTAAACATTGCAGCTATACAAAAGGCAACGCTCTCTCTTGGTAGTGATTAACATATTAATTGATCTTCAGTGAATATCAATTTGCCCGTCCCAGACCACAGGAAGTTGTATCGAGCGGCCAGACACTGTTTAATGAAACAGTCCACAAACAACCAAAAAATAAATAAATTTAGAATTTAGTTGCCTGACTAATTTAATTCCATTGCCAGATTTTCCTTAAAACAAGACATAAAAAAAATATGTTTTAAGGTCCTCTGTGTCTTTAAAGAAATTTGACCAGTCTTGGTCCATTCATCCGTCCTTGTGTGTGTGTGTGTATTTCTTCCTAAAATACAAAACTCAAAACTATTAATAACACCTCACTGTACCTCTTCTGTGAGGTTTGTAATGGGCTACCTGGCAGTATATGCTTGGAACAGACTTTCCACAGAGGTAATGAGTCCATCAACAGTAACTACGATGAAACATGTACCGACTCCCCCATATATCTGTACTCTGACAAACAAAAAGTTATAGGAAAACATGGTGGGGCTTGTAAGTACTTACAGTCTAAGAAGACCCCATGTCAACATTAAACCTTTACACATATTAACAACACATGCGTCAATTCGGAAAGAAAAAAAAACAAAACAAAACCTATAGACCTACTGAATCCATAAGATGCCATAAGGTAATGTATTATGTAGTTTCCACGTGTCAGAGTGAATGAAGCTTCACTCTAACCACAGGAAAGGGAGAAAAAAAAAATCCTATATACTATAGGACTCGAGATCTCGTATCTGTGCACAGGTTATTTATTTGCGAATACATTTCAATTTGTAAAAAACAAAGGTATAAATTTAAACTGGTACCAGTATTGAGCTCATTACAAACGAGAGAGATAGAGGGGAAAAAAATTAATCCAATAAACATAAACTGTACAAAGCATGCACATTAATGTGATCACACTTATTGATGGCCATAAAACAAAAATCTTGTTTAATCATGGACAGTTCATACACCTCTATTCCATCACTCAGACACACCCATTCGTTTAGATTGAATCCCCTAGATTTTTTTTAGAACTTTGGTAATTTGCAAATGAATTGCTAGGCGTTTCTGGCCACTGGGAGAATACTAAGGGGCTGAATAAAAAAAAAAAAAAAACAAGAACCCTGGAATACTATACTTTACCTTTTGTTAGGCGTGCATCTATGCATATGAACAGCTTTATATGTCCATATACTTCCAGGACTCACCAACCTGAAAAAAAAATAACTTGCAGCAAAACCGTTATTACTTAATTTTTTTAACTTATTTAAAGCAAACAATACAACATTCTTACATGTACATTGGTAAATGGTCAATGACCTTGCCACTTTGATCTAGTGAAACTAAATGCCCCAGATCTCTTAAAACATACCTTCTAGCTTGCACTTCATCCCGTTTTAGTGTACTTGTCACGTACCTGGTAGGTGAGCCCGACGTGCAGGGAGTGGCCTCTCGTAGACCTCTGGCTCGAGAACCCCTGATAGAGCAGACAGGGGCTCAGGAGGGCAAAGGAGCACAAGTGCCTGGCAGGAACTGAGGCAGGTGGAAGTAGAAGCAGCAGACTGCAGCGGTGGATAACTGATGGGAGATGTGCAGCGGTCCGCAGCAGGCACTAGAGGATCAGGAAGCAGACTTGGTGAAGACAGGCCGGGTCAGACACAAGCGGGCAGATGAGTACAAAGCAGGATCCAAGAATAGTTAAAGTCCAGGCCGGGTCAGTGTATCAGGCGGGCAGCAAACTGGTTAGAGGAAAAGGCAGAAGAGAAGTCGGGACGAGCCGTGGTCAGAGGCGGGCAGCAGACAGGAGAAGCCAGGGGAAGCCGGGTCAGGTACCAGAGCAATTAGATCAGAGGTTCAGGTAACAAGGGTCTTCAGGAAGCAAGGATGCAGAGTGACAGCTCTCTTTAAATAGGCAGTCTTTGGCGCCAAACTGCGTCATAGGCGCGCGCGCTATCGCGCATCCGCGCGCGCCCGCTCGCCACTATCGCGTGCCCGCGCGCGCTCGTTTGCCGCTATCGCGCATGCGCCGAACAGGTCTGCCTGTGCATAGAGATTCTGAGACCCCGATTGCTGGGATGAGTGAGAGAACGTCTTTCCTGACATTGCCCCCCTCCTACGGGCAGCCTCCGGATGCCCAACTGAGCCGGCCTACCTGGGTGAGACCTTTTGAAGGCCGTGATCAATCTTTTGGCATGAATGTTGGTTTCCGGTTCCCAGGAATTTTCCTCGGGGCCATAGCCCTTCCATTTAACCAGATATTGGGTTTGGTTGCGTCTCTTCCTGCAGTCCAGGATAGACTCGATTTCGAACTCTTCCTCACCATTGATGAGCACGGGCTCAGGAGGGCCAATACCTCGATTGGGAAAGGGATCTGGGACTGCAGATTTGAGTAGCGACACATGGAATATCGGGTGTATCCGAAAAGATTCCGTTAATTTCAGCTCGTATGCCACGTCATTAATTTTCCTTGTTACAGGGAAGGGACCCACAAATTTGGGGCCCAGTTTCTTAGAGGGGCATGTCATCTTTAGATTCACTGTGGACAGCCAGACTAGATCTCCGGGTGTAAGGTTAAGTTCCCCCCTCCTCTTTTTGTCGAACACCTCCTTATTATGCGCCTGAGTCCTTGCCATTGTCTCCTGAAGCAACTTACTGTTGGTACTGAGGAAGTTCAGGGTATCCTGGGCGGCTGGGACCGCACACTCTGGAATATTATTAGACAGGAACAGAGGGTGGAAGCCGTAGTTCACAAAGAACGGCGACTGCTTGGTCGCTGAATGAACGAAATTGTTGTAGGCGAACTCGGCGAGGGGTAATAGTGGTACCCAGTCGTCTTGAGAGAAGGAAGAGAAACAACGCAAATATTGCTCCAGGGTCTGATTTGTGTGTTCCGTCTGACCATTGGTCTGGGGATGATAAGCTGAAGAGAAGGAAAGGTCAATCTTTAAAGATTCGCAGAGTGCCCTCCAGAATCTGGATGTAAACTGCACCCCCCGATCAGATACAATGTTCACAGGAATGCCGTGCAGTCTTACTATTTCTTTGATGAATAGTTTTGCGGTCTCGGGGGCAGAAGGTGTACATCTCATGGGCAGAAAGTGGGCCATCTTGGAAAGTCTGTCCACTACCACGAAAATGGTAGTGCAATTTTCTGATGATGGTAGTTCCACAATAAAGTCCATCAAAATCATTCTCCAAGGTCTGTCTGGAATGGGTAAAGGCCTCAACAGACCCCAAGCTCTGGTCTTGCTGCCCTTGTTCTGAATGCACGTAATGCATGATTCCACATAGTCCTTGCAGCCCTTAGACAGTTGAGGCCACCAAAACGTGCGCTGGAGAAGTTCAGATGTTTTGTGCACCCCAAAGTGGCCAGCCAGTTCATGATCGTGACAAGATTTGAGAACGTTAATCCGTAATTGTGGAGGCACGAAGATCTTGTCCTTGAACCACAACAGGTCGTCTTTCAACTGTAGGGTAACATCCGGTGGGTAGGCCTCATTGGTAGAAGCCTGCTTAATCTGAGAAAGTAGGTCTCCTTGCAGCAGAAGGAAATTTCCGGGAGTCAGGATGGTGTCTGGGGGTGAGAGAGCTTCAGCTCCGCTAAACATCCGTGAAAGCGCATCTGGCTTAGTGTTCTTGGACCCGGGCCTGTAGGTTATATGGAATGAAAATCTGGTGAAAAAAAGTGCCCATCGGGCTTGACGTGGTTTCAATCTTTTGGCTACTTTCAAGTACTCCAGATTTTTGTGGTCTGTGTAGATCAAAATAGGATGTGCTGCCCCCTCTAGTAAGTAGCGCCACTCTTCCAACGCGGCCTTAATTGCGAGTAGCTCTCTGTCCCCCACATCATAGTTCCTCTCAGCTTCGGACAACTTCCGAGAGAAGAATGCGACTGGATGCAACTGCGACTTGGGACCCTGTCTCTGGGAGAGCACCGCCCCCACTGCGATCTCAGAGGCATCTACTTCCAAAATGTAAGGCAGAGCGGGGTCTGGATGTTTCAGGACCGCGGCCGAGACAAACTGATCCTTTAAGGTGTAGAAGGCAACTTGGGCTTCCGGGGTCCAATGGAATCGTATGCCTTGCTTCGTCAAACTGGTGATGGGCGAGATGATGGTAGAAAATCCCCGGATAAACTTGCGATAAAAGTTTGCAAATCCTACAAAGCGTTGGATCCCTTTCTTGTCTGTTGGGATTGGCCAATCCAAGATGGCGGAAACTTTTTGTGGGTCCATTTTGACACCTTCTATGGAGATAATTAGTCCCAAAAACTGAATGCTCTGTTGTTCAAACTCGCATTTCTCGGGTTTCGCGTAAAGGCCATGCTGACGGAGTCGGGTTAACACTTTCCTGACATGCTCTCGGTGAATGGACAAGGACGAGGAGAAAATCAGGATATCGTCCAGGTAAATTATCACAAACAAGTCTAGGTAGTCTCTGAAAATGTCATTCACAAAGTGTTGGAATGTGGCAGGGGCGTTACACAAACCGAAGGGCATCACGAGATATTCAAAATGCCCGAATCGGGTACGGAAGGCAGTCTTCCATTCGTCCCCATTACGTATCCGGACCAGATTGTAGGCCCCACGAAGATCCAATTTAGTGAATATGGCTGCAGCCCCGAGTCTCTGGAATAGTTCTGGCACCAAAGGGAGAGGGTACCAGTTTTTAATTGTAATCTTATTTAGCGCACGGTAGTCTACGCAAGGGCGTAGGGAATGGTCTTTCTTTTCGACGAAAAAGATTCCTGCTCCTGCTGGTGAAGTAGAAGGGCGGATGAACCCCTTCTCCAGGTTGTCGTCGATATAGGTCTTGAGGGTCCCGAGCTCTAGTTCGGTTAGAGGGAAGATCCTTCCGAATGGCACCTCTGCCCCGGGGAGGAGCTCAATCGGACAGTCATAGGATCGGTGCGGGGGAAGTGTTTCTGCACCCTTTTTGCTGAATACATCCAAAAAATGATGGTAAACTTCGGGAACGGACTGGCGGGTTTCAGAGTCAGCGTCTAAGCAGAGCAGTGAGGAGGGAGCGTCAGCGACTTCTGGCACACAGTGCTGACGACAGTAAGGAGAAGGGAAGCTGATCTTACTCGTGGTCCAGTCAATTTGTGGGTTGTGTGCCCTCAGCCAGGGCATACCCAGTATGATGGGAAACAGGGGGGATTCAATGATGTCCAGGCGAAGTAACTCCCGGTGATTACCGGAGATGGTTGCACTTAAAGGGATGGTTTCCAGTACGACTGGCCCTGACTTAATAGCTGATCCATCGGCCAGGTGTACAGAAAGTCCCTTAGCTCGGGGTTGCAAGGGGACCTGGAATCTGTTGGCAAAGGAAGCGTCCATAAAACCGCTGCATGCTCCGGAATCAATTATTGCGGTAGTTAGTATATTCCTTCCTGGAAGCTGTAAGGAGACAGAGACAGCCAGATGAGTTGAGTTGTCAAACGAAGTAGGTGAGTAGGTAGAAAAGATAGAGGAACACTTACGGGTCTTAGCAGGACAGGTCCTCACGAAATGACCTGGTTCCCCACAGTAGAGGCAGAGATTGTTGAATCGCCGCCGTTGGCGCTCTTCGGGGGTGAGCGAGGGGCGAAGCAGGCCAAGTTGCATGGGTTCTGAAGTATCAGCGGACGGGTGAGCGGGAGCCAGAGGGGCGGAGTGAGCAGGGTTGAACACACGAGGTAGCATCCATACAGGACGAGAGGGACCAGCGGTACGTTCAGCTCTTCGTTCCCTTAACCGCCTGTCAATTAAGGTAGACTGAAGAATTAGAGCGTCCAGTGTTGCTGGGATGCCAACTCGAGCCAGTTCATCCTTAAGGGGCTCAGAGAGGCCCATACGGAACTGGTGGCGCAGGGCGGCATCGTTCCAATTTGTGTCCGAACTCCAACGTCTGAATTCGGACACGTAGTCCTCCACGGGCCTGCGACCCTGCTGCAGGGAACATAATGCTGCTTCCGCGGTGGCTGCTTGTTGGGGATCCTCGTAGAGAAGATCCATGGCTTCAAAGAACGTGCGCAGGAGGTTGAGGCAGGTGTCTTTATGCTCCAGAAGGCGGTGGGCCCAAGACTGAGGTTCGCCTGATAGTAGGGCGATGACGAAGCCCACCTTGGTGGTTTCAAGGGAAAAGGTCCTGGGTTGAAGAGCGAAAAAGAGCTCACAGGCGTTACGAAAAGCTCTGTATTTACTACGATCTCCAGAAAACCTCTCGGGAGGAGGAACCCGGGGTTCAGGTGGTAACATGACGACCGAGGGTGCGGGAGAAGCTCCAGATGCGGCAGGTGCCGTGTTAGACAGGGTCTGGACACGCTCCTCTAGGCGGGTATAGCCTTCCTGTAAGTTCCTGACTGCCGTAGTAAGTCCATCTAGGTGACGGCAGAGTTCCTCCATGGGAGAGGCTCCCTGCGTGGGCTCAGACATGGCTGTCCGGTACTGTCACGTACCTGGTAGGTGAGCCCGACGTGCAGGGAGTGGCCTCTCGTAGACCTCTGGCTCGAGAACCCCTGATAGAGCAGACAGGGGCTCAGGAGGGCAAAGGAGCACAAGTGCCTGGCAGGAACTGAGGCAGGTGGAAGTAGAAGCAGCAGACTGCAGCGGTGGATAACTGATGGGAGACGTGCAGCGGTCCGCAGCAGGCACTAGAGGATCAGGAAGCAGACTTGGTGAAGACAGGCCGGGTCAGACACAAGCGGGCAGATGAGTACAAAGCAGGATCCAAGAATAGTTAAAGTCCAGGCCGGGTCAGTGTATCAGGCGGGCAGCAAACTGGTTAGAGGAGAAGGCAGAAGAGAAGTCGGGACGAGCCGTGGTCAGAGGCGGGCAGCAGACAGGAGAAGCCAGGGGAAGCCGGGTCAGGTACCAGAGCAATTAGATCAGAGGTTCAGGTAACAAGGGTCTTCAGGAAACGCTGTAGACCGGACAGCAAGGATGCAGAGTGACAGCTCTCTTTAAATAGGCAGTCTTTGGCGCCAAACTGCGTCATAGGCGCGCGCTATCGCGCATCCGCGCGTGCCCGCGCACGCTCGTTTGCCGCTATCGCGCATGCGCTGAACGGGTCTGCCTGTGCATAGAGATTCTGAGACCCCGATTGCTGGGATGAGTGAGAGAACGTCTTTCCTGACAGTACTGGTCTGGTTCCCGATGGACAAATTTACTCCCATTTTTCAAATTCAAGGAGTCCATAATGCTTCTTTTAAAGGATTGGAATTCTTTCACAAACTCATCCCGTTCTTGTTTCATTTGCCTAATCTCATACTGTAAAGCCTCATTTTTGGCCTTAATAGTTGAGGAAGGGATGTATGAATTTGTATTTTCATATTTCTTAGGCTTTTCACCCCAGCGAGGTGAGTACACTTCCACGTCACGCCTCTTGGTTGTATACTGATTTGGCTTTAATATCTTTTCACCAGAAGATGAACAAAACTGGGAAATGTGGCCGCATAAAACACACGTGAAGCATTTTATCTTCTGTAAAGTATTAACTCGTCTCTTAATAACTGGTGTGGTTTTAGGCTTAGAGTATTCAATGGCTAAAACCTGATTAACAACTTTTGCTGTATGAGAAATGGGGGCCCTTTCAAAAGAGCTCTCACCTTTCAATGAGCTGTTGGAACGAACACATACTCCGGACTGAGATAATTTCCTGTTGCAACTAGAAATACTCAAACTGGTTGCATTACCCACTATGGTATGTGTAGATTGTACCCTCTTCCCTGTGCTGGAAGATGCCAATAATTTTTCACATTTACTGTCTGCAGCCTTCAGCCCCTGTATTGTTGGCTGCTGATGGCTAGCATTCATATTTGTCCTAGAAACTCTTAAGCCCTGTACACATGATCGGATATCCTATGGATTCTAATCCGATGGTTTTTTCCATCGGAAATCCGATGAAACTGTCTTCCATCAGTCTTGCCCACACACCATCAGTCAAGAAAACGACGGCAATAAAACGACGGGACGTACAACACGTACGACGGCGCTATAAAAGGGAAGTTCAAATCTAATGGCGCCACCCCTTGGGCTGCTTTTGCTGATTTCGTGTTACCGCGTGTTAGTAAAAGTTTGGTGAGAGCCGATTCGCGCTTTTCAGTCTCCGTGCTTTTCAGATCGTTTCCTGGTGTTCAGTTTGTGCTTGTGGGTTCGTATTTGTTATTCAGTGCGTGCAGTCAGGTCGTTAGTGCTTTGCAGTGCCTTCTTGGCCGTTCGTTTACTGTTTTTCAGGTCGTTCTTCTCAGGCCTTGCTGTTCCACGGTGCGTTCTGTTTGAGTTCGTTCTGACCAGCTGACCGGTTTAAGACCATGTTTGAAGTGCGTTCTCGAGCTCGTGCTGGCTATGGACTTGGTGTTGCGGTTAACACTAACCCGAGTTCAGTCCGTGAACAGGGTGAGGAGGAGTTCATGGACCAAGAATTGGTTGTTCCAGCGTGACCAATTCTCTCATATGTCTCTGCTGCGGGAAATCCATGAGAATAATCCTGATGATTTCAGGAATTATCTCAGGATGACGGACCCCGTTTTTCACCGTCTGTTGGATTTGCTGTCCCCCTATATCACGAGGCAGGACACTGTGATGCGCCAGGCCATCACTGCCGAGCAGAGGCTTATTGCCACGTTGAGATACCTGGCGACTGGGAGAAGCTTGCAGGACCTCAAGTTCACAACAGGCATCTCCCCCCAGGCTCTCGGGATCATTATCCCTGAAACGTGTTCTGCCATTATTCAGGTCCTGCAGAAGGACTATATGAAGGTAAGTTTGCTCCTTTAACATCACATTATATGTTTGGATTGTTTGCTAATGTATTTTATTTCTTTCCTCCTTCCCAAATTTGCCTGTTTGTAATATCCTGGGAATGTCCCCATTTTCTCCAGCATGCTATCCTGGGCCCAAACACAGCTAGCCTAGTTTTTTACACCCGTTTTTTTTGGGTCAGTGCCATCGTAGTTTTGCACCCCTCCCCCCCCTAAAATGTGTACAAATGTTTTATTTCTCCTTAAAGTTCAGCAGAGTGGTAGAGCCTTTATTTTGTGCCCCCCAAATCACCTCAAACCCCCCCCCTTAGAATATTTTCTAATGTCCCCTCAGCGGGGGTGAGTCACCTGCTAAGTGGGCCTTCTTTTTTGGGCATGAAATACTCCCTTAAATAATAATGTTAGCCTGATGTTGGTCAACAATGTCTTTGTGTAATCTGTTTGCACTGTAAACTGAAAACGTACTAATGTCTTCTTTTTGTTTGACTCCACAGTTTCCTTGCACACCACAGGAATGGCAGACTGTGGCTGATCAATTTGCCCAGCAGTGGGACTTCCCCAACTGTGGAGGGGCAATTGATGGCAAGCACGTCCACATAGTGCCGCCACCCCGTTCGGGGTCATTCTATTATAACTATAAAGGTTTTAATAGTATTGTGTTAATGGCGGTGGTGTCGGCACGGTATGAGTTTCTGTATGTGGATGTGGGGAAGAACGGCCGGATGTCCGATGGCGGAGTATTCGCCCAGACAGAGTTTGCTCACCATCTGCACTCTGGGGGTCTTGCACTGCCTCCAGATGCAGACAACGTGGAAGGACTACCGTTTGTTTTCATCACGGATGAAGCCTTTGGACTGGGACCACACCTGATGCGGCCGTTTCCCCAATGCACCCTCACCCCGGAGAGGAGGGTTTTTAATTACCGGCTGGCCAGAGCCCGGAGAGTTGTGGAGAATGCCTTCGGGATAATGGCCAGCCGGTTCCGCCTGTTTCAGACAGCAATCCATATGGTGGAATACAAGCTGAACCACATTGTTTTCTGTTGCTGCATCTTGCATAACTTTCTCAGACATTTTTCGGCGACATATGTGTCAACAGTTGGGCCTGAGGCCGGTCCATCCGAGATGACCATTATGACCGGCCTGGACACTGCCTGTACTGGCTTGGCCCCCCAAAGTGCCCGTGAAGTACGTGAGAAATACGTTGAGTACTTCACGGGTAGGGGGGCCATCGCAATGCCAGACCATATCTGACCTTTTGGTTTTTTAAATAAAATCTTATTATATTTCCCAAAAACTTGTTTTGTCATTCTTGTTTTTTTGGTTGATGTGTCTCCCAGGTTCTTGTAGTGCCAAGTGTATTTGTCCTTAGTAAATAGCCACAATTGTCACTATAAAAAGCAGTGATTTAGCTTTTTCAGAACTGCTATTGAGCATAGAAAGAACAAGCCACACCTTTTTGAGTGTCCCAGAAACTTTTTACTCTGTGCACCACATTTTTTTTTTAGGTTTTATAGAAATATTTACCTCCCCAAATGTTTTTGTTTTATTTGGAGGTTTGTTTTGCAGAAACATGCATGGGTCAAAATAGTAAACATTTGTCCAAAAAAGGAAATATAAAAATTCAACGTGAAGAACCCCACTTTATTTTTGTGTCTCAAATGGGTATTTTCCACATGATCCCATGGCTAAGGTAAACATGTGCTATCTGCCATCATGGGGGATCAATGGACGTGCTTTGGGTGTGCAAACCCTTCCTCTTACCTACTTGAGTAGGGAGGAAGAGGTTGCACCCCCAAAAGAGGGACATAGATATCCTGTGACGGCAGATAGCACATGTTGAGTCACTGTGTGCATCTTCACATTTGGGCTGGTGGGAATACCAGTGCAAAATTTTTTGGGAAAAAACCCCACAAAAACAGGGGGGGGGGGTCAGACTATTCGCCCCAAAATATCTATAATGTTTTTATATTTTTGCTCAATCACATTAATTCTATTTCTCATAATGTCCATTTCGCTACTACATTCCATTATTTCTTGAATAATTATTTGGGCACTAGCACTCGAGAATGGAGGATTTGGAGTTCCTGACACACCACCACGTTCATCCCCTAAAAAAAAAAAAAAAAAAAAAAAATTGAAATATGCAGGCCTACATCTGTATTCACCTTGAAGTTGTGGTGACAGACACTGACCTGTTGTGATGATGAGCTCCACCTCTCCTTCCTCCACCTCTCCTTCCTCCACCTCCGCTTCCTCAACATGCTGATACTGGGGTGCTTTGGGATCTTGGGGGTGTTTATGTGGTCTGTGCTTCCTCGTCTCCTCAGATTGGTGTCCTCCCAGTCTCCTCTCCCCTATGGGAATGGAAAAAAAAGGTATTCTTTAGCACACAGAGATTTGAGAGCAGAAATTGTATACATTGATTGGAAGTGGGGTGCAATTGATATTTGGGCCTGAGTTCCAAGATGAACACATGAGATCTTGAGAACTCTACTAAGCTGCATGCTTTTTTTTAGGGGCCTAAAAAACACACTTGGAGAACCACCAAGGTATCCACTGGAGCACCTGTGTGTGATACCCTTAAAAATTTGGTCATGTGGCCCACACTATAGTATATTGCTCCTGAGCAAAAAGCTGTGTAACCAACTGCTTGAGTGTCATCTCCTTTACCCAGAATCCAGTTTAGCCTTTCATTCACATTCTACTTTACTTACAACACATCATCTAGCCAAATATGTGTAGAAACGTTGTTTTATTAAAATGAGGCATGACCACATGTAGTTTACGTGGATATGTGCCAAACATGTTTTGGGGAAGACGATCAAGTGTTTACTACGAAACATTACCAAATAAGTGGTCCCTCAACTTAAAGTGGTGTTCCGGCCTAAATTACACTTTTTAAATAAAAATACCCCTAGAATACACAACCTTAATGTATTCTAGTAAAGTTAGTCTGTAAACTGAGGTCCGTTTTGTTAGGTTATTACAGGATATTGAAAGTTTATAAACTAGAAATAGAATGTGGCCATCTTATGTGTGGGCATCTGAAGCCAGACGGTATTACTTCCTGGATTTCATTACTGCAGATCTCGCACATGCTCAGTGCTACACAAGCAGTGTAATAGGTTTCAGGTCAGGTTTCCATAGCAACAGCAGTGTCAGAGGACATACACAGGCTACTTTTTTCTGTACAGCTTTTCATTTAAAAAAATACTAATCTCATCAACCAAATTCATTTATGCATCTAGATTGCATCTCCCCAGCACAACGAATCGCATCACCCCAGTACAACGAATCGCATCACCCCGGTACAACGAATCGCATCACCCCGGTACAAAGAATCGCATCACCCCGGCACAACGAATCGCATCACCCCGGCACAACGAATCGCATCACCCCAGTACAACGAATCGCATCACCCCGGTACAACGAATCACATCACCCTAGCACAACGAATCGCATCACCCCGGTACAACGAATCGCATCACCCCGGTACAACGAATCGCATCGATCCCGGTACAACTAATCGCATCACATCATTAGTACTGACACCCCCCTCCATCATTAGTTCTGACCCCCCCAGAACAAACCACCCCCCTTCCATCATTAGTACTGACCCCCCCAGAACAAACCACCCCCCCTCCATCATTAGTACTGACCCCCCCAGAACAAACCACCCCCCCTCCATCATTAGTACTGACCCCCCCAGAACAAACCACCCCCCTCCATCATTAGTACTGACCCCCCAAGACAAACCACCCCCCCTCCATCATTAGTACTGACCCCCCCAAGACAAACCACCCCCCTCCATCATTAGTACTGACCCCCCAGAACAAACCACCCCCCTCCATCATTAGTACTGACCCTCCCAGAGAGAGCTGGTCAGAGACAGCCGCTCCGATCTCAGGCTGTTTCGCTCTCCTCCACTGACAGGAGGAGGAGGGAGGAGGGTGGGGGCTTCTGCAGGGAACACAGCAGTGGCGGCGGTGATCGGCGGAGAGAGCCGCATACATACAAGGAGAGAAGGAGGAGGGAGGGGAGCACTCTGGCGCTTCAGCACCTCCACCTCTGCCTAGGGAACTTATTCGGCAGAACAGCGGCCCTGGTCACATCTCACACAGTGCAGTGTGAGATGTGACAGGCTGAGGCAGGAAGGGAGGAGTGGAGGAAGGTGGTCACACACACCAGGCGGACCGAGGGAGGGCAGGATGGGCGTGCCTTCATGAAGATGGGAACGCGATGAGCCTCCTGGGATCGATGACCAATCTCCCAGGAGGCATAGCGGTCAGTGTATGACGCGAGGGGGGGCTGCGGCGCGAGAAGAAATAAAAGGTCAACAAAACAGTGAGTTTTCAAAAAAAAATATATATATATATATATATACACCATTTATTCTTAAGGGGACAGTAATAAAGAAACAAGTAATAAACAAAGTTGCAAAAGAGGGTGGAACTCCACTTTAACATAAAAGTTGCCATTTGCAAATGTGAAATCAGTCAAGCCAAGCACATGGAGCAAAACATGGAAGAATACATATTACAATGTGAAAGAACACAGTAAAAATAAAAGCTTACTTTTTTCAATGCTTTTTTTAAGCTTCCTATACTGCTCCGGCTCCCTCAGCTTCAGGTCAGACCACCTTTTACGGAGCTGCTCCTTGGATCTCCTGACCCCATATTTCTGATAGAGAGTCCTCGCCACTTTGTCCATTATTTGAGACTTCCTGAGATTAGGGGTGTCGTATGGCCCATGCTTCCCATTGTAATCTTTCCTCCGCAGGATGTCCACCATCTCCGCCATCTCAGCAAATGACATGTTATTCACCTTGTATCTTTTAGTCCTGGATCGGGACGTTCCCGTCTCTGGGCTTTCCTTGTCGGTACTTTCTAATAAAGAAGCCACCTGTGTCACCGACATGTCGTCGTATCCCACTGTGCGCCGAACGTGAAGGGGCGGGGAAATGCAGGAAAAGACCGTCATGGGCGGGCAGAGGCGGCTCTAGGCTTTGTGAGGCCTTAGGCAAAACTTAGACATGAGGCCCCACTCATGCCCATAATGGGGAAAAATAATTCAAGCAAGAAAAATGGCTACAGAAAATTCAAGGATCTAGCACACAGGTGATCAGCACCACTTCCAGGGCACCATCCTTACCCATCAGACATATTCAGCCAATGCAAGAGGGGGGAGAGAGTGGGAGGTGATAAAGAGAGAGGGGTGATAGAGATCTGATGGCGCCGACATTAGTATTGATCACAGGCAAATTAGGTGGCTGCGAGGCCCCTGTGAGTGTGAGGCCTTAGGCGATCGCCTAATTTGCCTAATTAGAGAGCCGCCTCTGTGGGCGGGCGACGCGGGCAGAGTTACACGCATGCGCAGGGTATAAAATGGTAACGAAGTTATTAGGGGTGCGTGGAGTAAGAACGAGCGGAAGTCCAGAAAAGACCACAACTATAAGGTAAGAAGGGAACTTAGGCCTGCAGTGGCCTATAATGGTTCATGATTGTAAAGGCCAATATTGGGATAAGTTGAGGAGAATGGAATCTGACCTCTCATGTTTTTTTATGTGTTTTGAACTTGCAGACAGTCTACAATGCATAAACTACATGAGCCGGATATCATGTTGGTTTTTATTGAAAAATATAAAGAACTCTGCAACCTCTGGGAACTAAAACATCCAGATTACCACAAGAGTGGTGTACGTCGGGCAACAATTCAAAAATTAGCGGATTATATGAAGCCCTGGGTCCCAGAGGCAGACTACAGTATGATGAACAATAAGATAAACAATATGCGGAATGCATATAAAAAAAATACACTGAATACCGCGCTTACATGAGATCAGGAGCAGCAGCAGACGATGTAGTACAGCCCAAGCTGTGGTACTACAAGCACCTGCAATTTCTGGAAGACCAGATTGAGGCCAGGGAATCAATTTCCAGCCTTCCCTCAACCCTTCCTTCCACCCTTCCCTCCAGCGTTCCTTCCACCCTTCCCTCCAGCGTTCCTTCCATCCTTCCCTCCAGCGCTGCAGAGATGGAGGAGGAGCCACCTGTGCTTAAAGAGCCGGATCTTCGCATCTTCAGCCAGGTATAGTATTTTAGAACATAATTATTGGCCTCAAAGTACTATTGTGATGAACTTGATTTATTCTCCCAAAATGATAACCCCCCCCCCCCCTAAAAATAAATAAAAAACGGGGACATAAATGATTGTTAAAGTATCTAAAAAGAACGGGGACAGAATGAAACTCTTTGCTAGTTTTCAAACTAGCAGAATGCACCAGTCATGAGATCAAAATTGTGTGTGATTGATTCCCCAAAATATCTAACTATGTGCCTTTTTTCTACACAGGATGAGGCCAGCCAGGAGGAAGAGGCGCAGGAATGTGGCAGGCAGGAGGAGGCAGGGGTGAGTGTCAGCCAGGAGGAGGCAGGGCCAAGTGGCATGCAGCAGGTCCCCAGGCCTAGTGGCAGTACAGTGTCACAAGTGGCTCCCCTCCACATCAGACCTAAAAAAAATCGTAGGATGACACAGGTGGAGGAGGAGTCACTCAAAATGATCCGTGACGCTGCTGCCATCATGAGGGCCCTCTTCAACCCTGTGGAGGGCTTTAGTACGTACCTCGCAGACAAATTAGTCCAAATGGAGGCGGGGCAACGTGCCCTCTGCGAGCACATTATCTACACAGCCGTACACATGAGGGGGGAGGGGACAGCTGACTAAGGCCACCCATCTCTCACATCAGGCCAATCCTTCTCCTCCTTCTGCCACATTACCACCCACAGTGGCACGGCCTGCAAGGGTGCGTGGATGGGGCCGTGGAGGGAACGCTGCAGAGAGGCGTGGAGGGAACACTGCAGGGAAGTGTACAGGGAAGAGCAGGAGGTGATTCCCAGGCTTCGAGCTGCTCTTCCAGAAGTTGCAGTTTGATGGAGTACCACAGCTTGGGATGATGTATGTCTTTGGCTGCTGCTCCTGATTTCATTATGTTGTGTAGCGGGTATATACTTTTAAAACTGGTGAAGACACCAGTGATGCATAGTTCCCTGTGGCCCAGCAGGTGGCGCTGTCACTTTGGGCCGGGGTTTAACCATCGCTGCAGTGCCGTAACCTTTGTGACCTCTCGCAGCGGTTGTACGGCGGGGCGGGGAACCCGTCGTGCTTGCTGGGGGAGAATATAAAGGGGGCGGACATCTTCGCCACCAGGTGGGAGTCCCGGGCACCTTCAGCCTGAGGGCTGTTGTTGCGGTCGGTGTCCAGGCGGCCTAGGCCTGGACACTTGGAGTTCGTGTTCCATCCCAGACACCTTCAGTCTGGGGTGAGGTACTCAGCCGGAGGCCTGGGGCCCAGTACCTTCCGCTGGGTCCCACGAGGGAGGGATTGTCCTAAGGGGTCCCGGGAGTGGGGCACCTGAATCCAGAGGCGTAAGGGACCGGAGGAGGGACTCACCAGAAGACCTGGTGCAGCAGATTGCCAGTGCCGGGTGAACCTCTGGAGACCACCCGGAGGGATATCTTTCCCGAACAGGGGCCAAGTTCAGAGAGGAAGTTCAGTCCATGTTCAATGACCGGTGGCAGCGGTCCAACTATTCCAATCAGGTCAGTGGCAGAGACCTGCTATTAGGCCTGGTGCAGGGGCCTCAACAGTTCATCCGGTCGGTGGCAGCGACCAACACTCATGGTCAGTGGCAGAGACCGTGCACCAGGCCTATTCGCTAGCAAAGGAATAGGAGAATTCAGTTGTGCCTGGGCCTACTCGTTCCCACACCCCCATGTTCGTCTGTTATTGGAAGTTCAACTGATTGTGTTCACCCTATTGTACGGGAAATAAAGGAGTGTTGGACTTTCGATTGGTGTGGGGCTCTATTATTGGCAGACATGTCTCCATGGAACAGCTGAGGCTTCGTATGCAGTGGACAGACCCGGAGGTAAATCAACTAACTTTGCTCAACCCTCATATACAAACGAGGGGAGAGCTTGGCGTAGTGTTCCTGCACTCTCCTCTCCCATGTACCCCTAGACACAAGCCATGCACAATAGGAGAGAGGGGAAGTGAGGCTCCGCTACAGTTGTTTATCTTATTGTTCATCATAGTCATGTCTGCCTTTGGGGTCCAATGACTTCATATTTTCCGCTAATTTTTGAATTGTTGCCCTTCGTTTTTTATTTTATATTTTGCATGAATAAATGGAGATTTGATTTATGCCAAAATACTTGACTGATGTGTTTTTATTGTGAGTAGCAATAACATTTCCTAAATACAATGTGGAATTAATAACAAGGGACACCAACCTCCATGAGGGAAAAATAAAAGAAACATATGTTGTTGTGAGAAATTGACACCCAAAACAAAAGCAAAAATTAAACAAAAAAAAAAAGGATTCTAAAACTTTTTTTAAATTTGTGAGGTCTGTCTTTAAGAATAAATCATAATTATTGAGAAGATCACAAGAAACAAGAAAGACATAAGTTTGTCAGAACTCGTGATAAAGATCTGCATCAAAAATGACATTTTAAACACCATTCTAAAGCAAAAAACAATGCGCTGCATTAAATGAGGCAATAACTTGCAGAATGACAAATGTGCTCTCTCCATTAGGAATGCTAGTTTTACCAGAACGAGCGCCCCCGTCTCCTAATTCAGTCTGAGCATGCGTGGGTTTTTTATCCGATGGACTTGCCCATAGACGATCAGTATTTTCTATCGGTTTTTGATCCATCGGAAAATTTTAAAACATGTTCTATTTTTTAAAACCGATGGGAAAAAAGACCGATGGGTCCCATACACGATCGGTTTGTCCGATGAAAAAAAAACATCGGACGGTTTTCATCTGTAAAACCGATCGTGTGTACAGGGCTTAAGAGTACTGATATTACTTTTGGCTATTTCTAGATCTTCCTTGAGAGAAATGGTTTGCAATAATAACGACCTATAATTGTTAGCTAACCAACAGGCCGTAAAATTTAGTGCAGTCTAAGGCCTGGTTTACACTGGGGTGACAAACGCTCCGACATTGGGAGCTCATGTCGCATGACGTGTGAAAATCAATGTTTCCCTATGGGAGCCGTTCTAACTGGTCCGACACATGTCGGTCCGACTTTGAGAATGCTCCCTGTACTACTTTGGTCCGACTTTGATCCGACTTCAGCCCATTGACTATCATTGAAGTCGGATCAAAGTCGGACCGCAGTCTTGCATGGTCCGACTTTGGCATGCGACTTGTGCTGTACTGCTCTTGAGGGGGAACTCCACGCCAAATTTTAAATAAAAAGCCGGCGTGGGTTCCCCCTCCAGGAGCATACCAGGCCCTTGGGTCTGGTCTGGATTTGAACGGGCACCCCTACGCCGAAAAAACGGCGTGGGGATCCCCCCAAAATCCAAACCAGACCCTTATCCGAGCACGCAACCTGGCAGGCCGCAGGGGAAGAGGGGGGACGAGAGAGCGGCCCCCCCTCCCTCCTGAACCATACCAGGCCGCATGCCCTCAACATGGGGGGGTTTGGTGCTCTGGGGCAGGGGGGCGACCTGCAGCCCCCCCACCCCAGAGCACCCTGCCCCCATGTTGATGAGGACAGGGCCTCTTCCCGACAACCCTGGCCGTTGGTTGTCGGGGTCTGCGGGCGGGGGGCTTATCGGAATCCGGGAGCCCCCTTCAATAAGGGGGCCCCCGGATCCCGGCCCCCCCACCCTATGTGAATGAGTATGGGGTACATCGTACCCCTACCCATTCACCTGGTGGAAAAAAATTGCAATAAAAAAACACTACACAGGTTTTTAAAGTAATTTATTACACAGCTCCGGGGGTCTTTTTCCGACTCCGGCGCTCTTCTTCCGACTTCCGGGGGTCTTTTCCGACTTCGGGGGTCTCCGGTGTCGTCTCCCGCTCTCCGATTCTTTCTTCCGCCGGGCCTCCGCTAACTTCTTTTTAGCTCTCTTGCTAACGGAGGCCCGGTCTTCCCGTTGTCTCGTCCGGCTCTCCGTTGTCCTTCTGCCGGCCCCTCCACTAACTTCTTGGTCGCTCTTTCGCTAGTGGAGGGGCGCGGTCTTCCCGTCGTCGCCGTCGGCTTCTTCTTCCCTCTTCTCCTCCTCGATGTTGACGCGTCGCTTCCTCTCGCTGTAATACTGGCTCTCCGCTCCGCTCCGCATTAATATAGGCTTCTCATGACGTCACAGTCACATGTTCCGGGGCACATGGCCCCGGAGCATGTGACTGTGACGTCATGGGAACATGTGACTGTGACGTCATGAGAAGCCTATATTAATGCGGAGCGGAGCGGAGAGCCAGTATTACAGCGGGAGGAAGCGACGCGTCAACATCGAGGAGGAGAAGAGGGAAGAAGAAGCCGACGGCGACAGCGACAGGAAGCCCGGCCCCTCCACTAGCGAAAGAGCTACAAAGAAGTTAGTGGAGGGGCCGGCAGAAGGACAACAGAGAGCCGGACGAGACAACGGGAAGACCGGGCCTCCATTAGCAAGAGAGCTAAAAAGAAGTTAGCGGAGGCCCGGCGGAAGAAAGAACCGGAGAGCGCGGAGACGACACCGGAGACCCCCGAAGTCGGAAAAGACCCCCGGAAGTCGGAAGAAGAGCGCCGGAGTCGGAAGAAGACCCCCGGAGCTGTGTAATAAATTACTTTAAAATCCTGTGTAGTGTTTTTTTATTGCAATTTTTTTCCACCAGGTGAATGGGTAGGGGTACGATGTACCCCATACTCATTCACATAGGGTGGGGGGCCAGGACCTGGGGGCTCCTTATTGAAGGGGGCTCCCGGATTCCGATAAGCCCCCCGCCCGTAGACCCCGACAACCAACGGCCAGGGTTGTCGGGAAGAGGCCCTGTCCTCATCAACATGGGGGCAGGGTGCTCTGGGGTGGGGGGGCCGCAGGTCGCCCCCTGCCCCAGAGCACCAAACCCCCCCATGTTGAGGGCATGCGGCCTGGTACGGTTCAGGAGGGAGGGGGGGCCGCTCTCTCGTCCCCCCCTCTTCCCCTGCGGCCTGCCAGGTTGTGTGCTCGGATAAGGGTCTGGTTTGGATCTTGGGGGGACCCCCACGCCGTTTTTTTGGCGTAGGGGCGCCCGTTCAAATCCAGACCAGACCCAAGGGCCTGGTATGCCTCTGGAGGAGAACCCACGCCGTTTTTTTTATTTAAAATTTGGCCTGGAGTTCCCCCTCAAGATTCATACCAAACACAGTGCCTGATTTTGGCGGGGATCCAAGTCGGATCCCCGTTCATTGAAAGTCGGACATATGTCGGCTTCATGTCGCAGGGCTAAGTCGGATCCAAAGTAGGACGGATGTCGTGTCGCACTAGTGTGAACCCGGCCTAACCCTCACGTTTGCTGCATTTTTTCTCTGTAAGTTTTATATTTACATACTCTTGTGCATGGTGCCACGGGTTTTTAGATTCCTTCATTGCTCTTATTATCTCAGCACTATTTTTAACTTTAGCAATCCTGGCCATCAATTTCTCCATGATTTACAAGTTCTGTGATGATACAATAATACACCACAGAACCAACTTGACACAGTAGTCTAGCCCTAATGCGGCGTACACACGATCGTTTTTCATGCCATTTTTTTAACCAACGTTTTTCTCGTCGTTTTTTTTTTCATGTTTCCTCTCAAGCCTGTCTTGTATCCACACGATCATTAAAAAAAACGCTCGAGCAAAGCGCAGTGACGTACAACACGTACGACGGCACTATAAAGGGGAAGTTCCATTCGAATGGCGCCACCCTTCATGTTAGTAAACTTTGTTGAGCGGCGATTCGCGCTTTTCAGCCTCGTGCTTTTCAGTCAGTTACAGCGTGAAGAATGTGCTATCTCCATTACGAACGCTAGTTTTACCAGAACGAGCGCTCCCGTCTCATACTTGATTCTGAGCATGCACGTTTTTTTCCCCTCGTAAAAGCATACACACTATCGTTTTTCACGTCGTTAAAAAAAACGACATAAAAAACGACGTTAAAAATGCTGCATACACACGATCGGTTTTAATGGGCATTTTAAAAAATGGAATTTTTAACGGCATGAAAAACGATCGTGTGTACGCCGCATAAGAATATGCACCAGAGTGGAGCCTTAAAATAACACTACTATCTTCACTGAATGAAGTCTAAGCCAAAAAAACAAAAGTGCTGAGATCCGCACACAAGGAACCATAGGTATACAGCTCTGTTTACACCACTATTTGCTACACCCAATTCAGTGTACCAAAGAAAAAAAAAATCAAGGTAAAAAATACAGTATGCTAAATGCACCTTATTTTACACTAATAATCTTTCTCAGATATTAGTTTCAGTAGTAAACTTCCACAGTTTAGTACTTTAACTGACATCAATGAGAATATTACTGCTTGTAAGTTCCCACTGTTAAAAAAAACAAAAAACAAAATCTTTTGTAGGTTTCAATGTCCTAACTATTTTCTATGTTGGTGGGCATACAATTTAAATAAACGAAAACTTGTTGAACCTTTTCAACAAACCAACCAAGACCACTTTTTTTCAGTGTCTTTCTAATAAAACTGTACTCATCATCAAGCAAAGTCAAACACTGGTTAGAGCTAGCAATGAAGCTTATTGAGGCAGAAAAACAATAATTAAAAACAAAATTTTTCCGCCATGTAAAAATTATTATTTTTTTTTCCACAAAACCAAGGACTCCTATTTTAGTGTCCTCTTTCCAATAAAACAATCAAAAATCAAAACAAAAATCCCTGTACCTCCTCCCCATTAAATTAACCTGTTTTTAATGGTACATCCAAAGTACTTATATCAATTATGATTTACGGGATTTAAAAAAATAATAATGTGGTGTATCCTCCCTCATATTAGAGTTAATCTAATACCCACTAATAAAACACAAACATTTACCTATATTTTCCCTAGATAGATTGGATGTCATGGATATGCATTAATGTATGTCTGCCATCTTACCTTTCCTCCTCATGTGTTCATCTTAGAGGCCAGACTCTCTCTCACCTGGCTTCCTTTATAATCTCCTCCCAGCCTGACTCCACCCCAGGCCCTATCACAGAACACTATATTAACCTGTGCACTGCAAGCCTGCTTTGCTGATCAACGTGTTTGTTATGCATTGTGTGTTTGGGTTCCTGCCTGCCGCGTGCTACGTCTGTCTCTCTGTTACGTTATTGGCTTGTCCCCGACTATCCCTGTCTGCTTGTGACCCTTGACCTTCGGCTTGTCCTTCGTTATCCTTGTCTGCTTGTGACCCTTGACCTTCGGCTTGTTATTCGCTATTCTTGTGCTGCTGCTCCCCCTCTTCTCCCCTTACCCTACGGGGCGTGAGCTAGGAGACTCTAGGGGCCGCGACCTGGACCTAGCCTGCAGCGTAACATCCTCACCACTAGAGGCTCTGGAGAAGACCTGCTGGGTCTTAGACTCTGCGCCCTGGGGAATCTTGGCTCTACCTTCCTGTGGGATCCCGGTTGTGCTCTTCTGGTCCCGCTTTCCACAACCACCCAGTTTCCTATCCGCAGCAGTCAGCCATAGGGTTCACTATCTTGTGGTGCACTCCTGTCCCCCTACGGTGTGCACCTGTCATCTGGCCACAGGTGACCTGACATTGGATAAGCTGACTCAGCTTAAATTCCTCCTATCTTTAAGAGCGGCTTCACACTGGGGCGCTGGGTGCGGTGGCGGTATAGCGCCGCTATTTTAAGCGGCGCTATACCGTCGGGATTGCTGAGGTATTCGGCCGCTAGCGGTGCGGTTTTAACCCCCGCTAGCGGCCGAAAAAGGGTTAATACCTACCGCGGTGTCCCATTCATTTCAATGGGAAGGAGCGGTGGAGGAGCGGTAAACACACCGCTCCTCTCACCGCTCCAAAGATGCGGCTAGCAGGACTTTTTTTCACGTCCTGTTAGCGCACCGCTCCAGTGTGAAAGCCCTCGGGGCTTTCACATTGGAGAAACAGCAGCCGCTGTTTAGGCTCGGTTTGTAGGCGCTATTTTTAGCACAATAGCGCCTGCAAACCGCCCCAGTGTGAAAGGGGCCTAATTTTCCCTAGATAGATTGGATAAGCTGACTCAGCTTAACTTCCTCCTATCTCTAATACACAAATTTTGTTATTATATTAAATACTTTCAGTCCTGTATACTTCGTTGGTCGCCACTGTAGCCAAATAATATCTATATTTAAGATTTAATATCTCAAAGATATGATATGGGTTAAATAAGAGTTCTTTTGACCAGAAGTGAAAGCTTTAACATAATGAACATTTATTATGTATTTGTTGAAGTCTCATCTATATAGTCTTAGAAAAGCAGGAAATAGTAGGTTAAAATATACAAAGTATTTACATGGAGGAACATAGAGTATATTCCTCTGAAAACATTACAGTACAAGCATGTGTAGTTATAGGTCAAACAGACTTTTCGCATAATTACCCCTTTAGACCCATCCTTCAGGCCATCCTTCCATAAAGTGAGAGCTCCAATCTCCCTCCCTCTGAGTATATCTCTCTATCCTGATACCCCATAGGTTGGCCTAGCTTGGGTCATGATTGGAGGGCTTACTCCATAAGTCAGCCCCCTTTCATGCAAATCCTGGTGACTCTATGTGGGCAGGAGATGTGATTGAAGTTTCCCAGGGTTATAGGTGAGGCTCTGTCCATTGTATATCCCAGCATGGGACTCATTGACGAGAGTGGGTTTAACACAATGGAATTGTCTCTCCAAGCTTGGGGCTCCGCAATGTCTAGCTGTTAACAAAGGGGCTTTCATAGGTGCTAAATGAAATATATTCCGAAAGCGAAATGAATTATATCTACAGCAAGCTAATTGAAATACAGTGGGTACGGAAAGTATTCAGACCCCCTTACATTTTTCACTCTTTGTTATATTGCAGCCATTTGCTAAAATCATTTAAGTTCATTTTTTTTCCTCATTAATGTACACACAGCACCCCATATTGACAGAAAAACACAGAATTGTTGACATTTTTGCAGATTTATTAACCACTTGACAACTGGGCTGAAGAGATTGGAGTTTCTGCTGCTGGAGTACCTAAATGTTACTGCAATGTGACCCAAGTGGGGGATGAGGGCCTGCCAAAGCTGTCAAAGAAGGACAGGAGAAGGGACCAGTTGGAAGACCCTCTGGGTAACTTGGCATTGAAGGCTCTGGAGAACCAATGCCCTGACATGCTCCTCACTGACTCCCCAAAGGAGGCTCTCTGTTACACAGAGAGTGGGATCAATTGCAGTTGCATCAAGGGGTGGTCTACCGAAGGGGCCCCTCTGATGGTCTGGAAGAAAAATGCCAGTTGTTTTTACCCAGAAAACACAGAGAGACAGCATTGACAGCCCTCCACGATCATCATGACCATCTAGGGCCTGAGAGAACTTTCCACTTGGTGAGGGATCGATTCTACTGACCCTGCATGCGAGCTGAAGTTGAAGGTTACTGCCATTCTTGTATCCGATGTATCCAAAGGAAGACTCTTCCTTCCCGAGCCGCCCCAATGGGTGATCTTCAGAGTCAGGGACCCATGGAGCTGGTGTGCATTGACTTTCTTTGCCTGGAGCCAGATCTGAGTGGACAGGGAAACATTCTAGTGGTGACCGATCATTTCACTAGGTATGCCCAAGCATCCACAACAAGGGATCAGCAAGCATCAACAGTGGCCAAGGTCCTAGTAGGTCTCCAGTCCAAGGTCTCCAGGCCGCGGTTACCACTTACCTCCCTCTGTGTGACCCGGTCATCAACAGGCATCTGAACGCTGCCCCGAGGTTGAGCCCAGCGGCCCCGAGGTTGAGCCAGGCGGCCCTGGCCCACCGGCCAAATGCCCGGTATGCCCTATGGCCAGTCCGGGCCTGTTCCTATCCCAGTGATTCTTCCACGTTCAGGAGAAGGAGGTTTAACCTAACCTAAACGTGCCAGCTCGTAAACTCTGCTGAAAGCCTATGTGTACATGGACATGTACAGTAGGTTTTTATGGAGTTAAGTTTAGGAGCTGTGGCAAAAAAAACGTCAAAAGCTCCTAAACTCAAGTTGAGGAGCTGCTAGGAGCTGAAGTCTTAAAGGAGAAGTACGGCCAAAGCTCGTTGGCTGTATTTCTCCTGTAGATCACAGGAGTGCATTTCGTTCTGCACTCCTGTGACCTGTTTTCAGCAGATGTCACAGAGCCGGTCCAGGCTCAGGAACAATTGGGACCATATGGTCGGGACTAGCCCACATACCTGGACTGGCACCCAGCTCAGCCTCTCAGGGAGCCGCTGAGAGCCTAAGCCAGCTGCTACCCGCCCCTCCACAACCCAGCAAGTACTGGGGGGGGGGGGGTTTTTGCAGAGCACACAGAGGTGATGGACAGTCACCAGCTCTCTGCTTAGGAAGTGCTGAGAACCGAGCAAACGGCGATGTTTGGTCACACGGTTCTCAATCTTAGAGTAGGCGGGGGACCGATGCTGCGTCCACCTAGGTAAGTATGATTCTGAAAGTGATAGTAGCTTATACAACAAAGCAAGACATAGGGGTTGATTTACTAAAGGCAAATCCACTTTGCACTACAAGTGCATTCGCTTTAGATCTGAGGGGAAGATCTGAAATAAGGGTAAGCTTATTTTATCATCCAAACATGTACAAGCAAAAATGCTGTTTTTTTTTTTCCTTGCATGTCCCCCTCAGATCTACAGCGACTGCGACTGCACTTCCAAGTGCACTCCCCCCGTGTGTCTGTCTGCAGGGTGCTGAGAGAAAAAGGGAGGGCAGTCTTAATGCTAGCAGTGGCATACCTCCCAACCCGCATGGATTCTGCGGGACTCTCCCGCATAGCCACTTACTTCCCGCAGTCTCGCGATAGAGGAAATATTCCCGCACAAGCAGAGGAGCCAGTGGAGGCAACACTGGAGGAGGAGGTAAGCAGATGTCACCCTGCGCTTATTCACTTATGATAGCAATGTCGGGCGATCGGCGGCAATCCAACATTGATTTGGCATCAGGTTTTATTTTTTTTGCGTCCCGCGGTAGCATATTCAAAAGTTGAGAGGTATGCAGTGGGTCAGAAAAAAACTGGGCTGCTGGCTGAGCAGAACCCTACCATAGCTGACTGTAATTGGGTGAGGTCTCAGAGAAGCAAAGGGTCTGCTAATCGCACAGTGCCTCAGATACCAGGAACCATATCTATGGGAGCGTGAGGTGTGATTTGGATGCTTGGTGAGAACAAACTGTACTAGAGAACACAATTAAGGAAGGAAAACAGAAACTGTCTCAGCAGGATTGAAAGAGACATCACAGAAGCTCCTATCCCTGTCTGAGGATTTGATTTGAATAAAAACACATTTACAGAAACCCAGAAGAGGGTGCCCTGAGTCTGGTATGAGGGTTACATTGCATAAGTTAATCTGCTGTCTGCTGAGAACTGTTTTGCTTTCTTCAAGGGCCCCAACTTTGTCGGCCAATGTTTTTTTTTTCATCATTCATTGACCAGTGTGATAAAATGGGGACTATTATAGCAAGTTAGGACTGTCTTTCTATACTGTTGCTAGGTAAAACCTGATTTAGTTCTGTTCATTACGGTCAGGCCCGGACTGGCCATAGGGCATACCGGGCAAATGCCCGGTGGGCCGTGACGAGCCGCCGGACAGCATGTCACGTCTTCCCCATCATCTCCAATGTCTACAGAGGCAGCCGGAGTTGGTGGGCAGAGCTGGGGGTTTGGCTGCCCCCTCCTCTCCTCCCACAGACTCGTTCACTCTGGCTGATCCCACAGCTGAAGGAGAAAGAAACGAGGACACAGCAGCCAGAGTGTCTTCATCTCCAGGCAGAGAGTACAGACATGAGCTGAGTAAGCGCTTAGACCGAACTTTGGTGAAAGAGGGAGCTATGGCTTCCTCCAGCCTAGGACCAGGGCAGCCTTCCCGGCCTGGCGGGCTGCTGCTACCCCTGGGTAAGGGAGATCTGTCCAGGGAGAAGTTGCTCTTTTTACAAACCCAGTTTGTTCTGATGAATTGGACCGAACCTTAACCAGGTGAGGATGCTGGCAAGCTGCATGTGAGGAAGACTAGAGTGAAGGGCCTGGTCCTGAGGGCCTCCCAAGCTTTCTGTGCCAAGATGGCTATACTAACTAATCTTCGCAACAGGAGAGACCATGTAGATAGCTCCAAAAGGGAAGGCTTTAAAGAGCCCATAGAGCTACTAAAAACCCAGTGCAGAAGTCTATGGGACCTGCTGGGTGGGCTGTGCGAGAGAGGCCCGGGGGAGAGAGCCTTCCTTTTGGAAGTCCATGGAGAGCTAAGGCAGGCCAGCAAAGAAGGTACGCAGGCTGCCAGGCGCAGCGGGCGCCCACCCTTCCAGCCTTCCCTGCCTAGTCTGGATGTGGATGTGGAAAAGGAGGTGGAGGCAGAGAAAGAACCTGAAGCCGGTGTGGCGGCAAATGACGGTGCTGGTATGGAAGATCCCCCCCCTTCCCCTGTTGGTGCAGCCCCTGATGCCAAAGCTGCGGAGGATCCCCGGGACCCTGCTGCAGTGCAACCTGTAAGTATGGCCGGTGTGCAGGCAGACCCGGGTAGGGCATCCAATGATGGAGCTGGGGGTAGTCAGGCGGCGGGTGCACTGAGGGGGGGGAAGTTGGGGAAACCCCCAGTGATGGTATTAAGCCAACCCCCAGTGGTTGATAAAACTGTTAAAGCCAAAAGCAAAAAACTCACCAGTGACTCTGGTAGGACAGCGTCTGGTATTTCCTCTAGTGCCCCTATGATCCCTGCATGCAGTCAGGAGAATTCATCCATAATGGTGGCTCCGGCCGTGGCTGCACATGCTGAGGGGGAGGGGCAGGCATCTGCAGCCCTGCAAGTGACAGATGAACAGCATGCAATGGCTGCAGGTCTACGGTCCAGTGTCAAGGTTAAGGAAGTGGTGGAGGGTGCGGGGGTGGTGGATGGGGGTGGACCACCCTCTTCCCTGTGTGGGGATGGTTTGCATGGCTCACCATGTTTGGAAGGTCTGAGGCTGTGACATCCATTGCTGACAGTGGGGGCGTGTCCTCCGGGCCGGTGGGCGGGGGCGGAGCCTGAGCGGGTGACTGACGGCTCGTGTCATTCGCAGCTCCCTGACTTTCCCCGCCCCTCGTCTGACCTGGAAATGGATGGAGCCCCTGTGCATGGGGATCACTTCCTGTCTGTTCCCCACCCCTCGTCCGACCTGGAAGTGGGCGGGGCTTCTGCCCGGAGTGTGATGGGAGGTTCCCAGTCTGCAAGACTTGTCCCCTCATATAGGTGTACGTTTAATATACCGTGATATTTCACTGCTGCAGAGTTCACGCTTCTTCTCAGAGATATCTGTTCTCCCCCTTGTGGCAGTTTAATATACAGTGTAGATCACTTCTCCCACTGTGAATAGAAGTGATCTACAAATGCTTTGAGAATCCCGAACGGCTTCTGTTGCTGTAATCTCGCGATACCTCGGGAGATTTCAGTATCAGAACCCCAAAGTGAAACACGAAGCACTCCACATACACTGCACATATTAACTTAATAATAAAGTTATAATCCCCCTACCCAATAAACAGACACCCCATAACTTGAAAACATTATAATGATTAATACATAAGCATAACACATGTGCATATTTATGTGAATGGTGTATTCTGAAATGATTGTACTGTATTTGTCATGCAGCTATGCACAATTCATATAAAAACAATAAATATATATATTAAATAGTTTAAAATAACATAAAAAAAGCATAACAATAAAAATATTAAATTAATAATTAAATATATATATATATATTGTGAGGGGGTTCCCTCGGTAGCGGGTGTGTGTGACCCCCTGGTTGGGCTCCCCACACAAAAACAGGGCCAGCAGACGGAGGTTGTGGTTTTCAAAATCAAAAGGTGCGGTTTATTTCTCTATGTACAGTGACAAAAACACAGCAAAGCCAAAAAGAAACATAAACAAAATAAATCCTGGTCAGCGTGACCTCTGACTAAACATGCAGGTTTCCTAAACTAACAACTGGGATCAGCCTGGTGCTGTCCTAGTCCCTAAGTCCCTGGTTTAGTAAAAGTCCAAACAAATAGCCACACAGGCTTTGCCTCACCGCACAGGGGTTCACTCTCCCTAGACAGTCCACACAGGTCTGGGTCCAGGCATGAGCAAACACCTAATGAAGCTGGGAGTTTTTATAGAGGCCTTAAACGAGCTGACAAGCTTCAGCTGGTCTCATCAACTCCCTGCCTGCACGACGCCCAGCACTCTCCCTAGAGGTATGAGTCATCCATGAGCCCACTAGCCTCAGCTGGGCTTCATCAACTCCCTCCCTAGTTGTATAAGTCGGCATAAAGCCTGAATCTGGGAGAAATATATCTACCCCCCTGGATGCAACCAGGTGACTTTACCTTCCTGCTGTCACATACCCCCCCCCTCTTGTTTTAACCTTGGGGTTGGAACACCAGCAATCAGGCATTCATGTACTCGAGACAAAGCATCCACATTCCCCATTTGAACGCCAGGGCGATGCTTTACTGTGAAGTTGAATTCCTGTAGGGCCAGGAACCACCTATTCACTCTTCTATTTGTCTCCTTGTTTTGAGCCATCCACTTTAACGGAGCGTGATCCGTAACCATGTCAAAGTGCCTACCTAGCAGATAGTACCGAAGGGAATCTAGAGCCCACTTCACCGCTAAACACTCCTTTTCAACCGTGGCGTAATTTACCTCATGGGACTTCAACTTCCTGCTGAGGTAAATGACTGGGTGCTCTTCCCCGTTCCAGACCTGGGACAATACTGCTCCTAACCCCACATCTGACGCATCACTTTGTACGACAAAGTCTTTAGAGAAGTCGGGTGAGTACAACACTGGCTGGCTACATAAGGCTTGTTTCAAGAATTGGAATGCTGCCTCAGCCTCGGGGGTCCATTTAATCATGACCGACCCTTTCCCTTTCGTCAGGTTGGTTAGGGGCACAGCCTTAGAAGCAAAGTGGGGAATGAAGCGCCGATAATAACCCGCGATTCCCAGAAAGGCCCGTACCTGCTTCTTGCTGTTGGGACGTGGCCAACTCTGGATGGCCTCGACTTTGTTGAGTTGGGGTTTTATCACTCCCCTGCCAATGGTGTACCCAAGATATTTGGCCTCCTCCTGCCCAATGGTACACTTCTTGGGGTTAGCCGTAAACCCCGCTTCCCGGATAGAGTCTAGGACTGCTTGCACTTTTGGCAGATGTGAGGCCCAATCTGTGCTATGGACAATTACGTCATCCAGGTAAGCCGCAGCATACTTCCGATGGGGCCTCAGTATCTGGTCCATTTTCCGCTGGAATGTGGCCGGCGCATTCTGTAACCCGAACGGCATTCTCTTATATTGGAACGCCCCGTCTGGGGTTACAAATGCGGTTTTCTCTTTGGCCGACTTGGCCAGGGGAATTTGCCAATACCCTTTTGTGAGGTCAAGAGTCGTCATGTATCGGGCTGTTCCCAGCCGGTCGATCAACTCATCTATACGTGGCATGGGGTAGGTGTCAAATTTTGTAACTTTGTTCAACTGACGAAAATCGTTACAAAATCGCCAGCTCCCATCCGGTTTAGGCACCAACACAATCGGACTAGACCAATCACTTTGGGACTCCTCTATCACCCCTAAGTTCAGCATTTTCTGTACTTCCTCCCGTATTGCCTCCCGTCGGGCCTCTGGGATCCGATAGGGTTTTAACTTCACCCTTTCACCGGGCGGGGTAATAATATCATGCTCTACCCCAGATGTTTGTCCCGGCAGCTCAGAGAACACCTCCTTGTTGCGAAGCACAAACTCCTTAACCTCCTGTTGTTGGGGTTGTGACAAGGTGGCTGCTATTCCAACCTCCGGAATCACGCAACCAGTTTGAGCTGGTGACCAAGTTTCTGCGACTAGGGACTCTCTATCCCTCCAGGCTTTCAACAGATTAACGTGATATATCTGTTCGGGCTTTCGCCTTCCTGGTTGTCTGACCTTGTAATTCACTTCGCTCACTTTTTCCATTATCTCGTAGGGGCCTTGCCATTTGGCAAGGAATTTACTTTCAACCGTAGGGACAAGTACCAATATCCTATCCCCCGGGGAAAAGGTACGGGTCTTGGCTCCACGGTTGTACACTCTCTGCTGTGCCAACTGCGCTTGGGCCAAATGTTCCTTCACGATGGGCATTACCTGTGCAATTCGATCTTGCATCAGGGCGACATGCTCAATCACACTCCTGTGGGGAGAACTCTCACTTTCCCAAGTTTCCTTGGCAATATCCAACAGCCCTCTTGGGTGTCTCCCATACAGTAACTCAAAGGGGGAGAATCCCGTAGAGGATTGGGGCACCTCCCTAATAGCAAACATCAAATAAGGAAGTAGACAGTCCCAATCCTTTCCATCTCTATCCACCACTTTCTTCAACATTTGTTTTAGGGTTTTGTTGAATCTTTCAACCAGCCCATCGGTTTGGGGGTGATACACAGATGTACGCAATTGCGTCACTTTGAACAATTTACACAGCTCTTTCATAACCCGGGACATAAAGGGTGTACCTTGGTCCGTAAGCAGTTCTTTACAAATACCCACCCGGCTAAAAACAAGAGATAGCTCTTTGGCTATGGTTTTGGCCGAGGTATTTCTGAGAGGGATCGCTTCTGGATAACGGGTGGCATAGTCCATTATAACCAATATGTACTGGTGCCCCCTAGCGGACTTGATTATAGGACCTACCAAATCCATTGCGATTCTCTCAAACGGGACCTCAATGATGGGTAGAGGGACCAGCGGGCTACGGAAATGTGGCATCGGGGCCGACCTCTGACACACAGGGCAGGAGGAACAATAATTTTCTATGTCCTTCATCACCCCAGGCCAATAGAATCTCTGTAATACCCTCTCTCGGGTTTTCTCTGTCCCCAGATGACCTCCAAGAATGTGCCCATGGGCCAACTCCAACACCAACTTCCTGTAAGGTTTGGGCACCACAAGCTGCTCAACGGTTTCTTCTGCCCTTTTTGCCACCCGATACAGTAGGTCCTTCTCTACGCTGAAGTATGGGTAAGTGCAGGTATTATCTGGGTTCACTAACTCGCCATCTATTTCCACTACGTTTTCCCGTGACTTTATTAGGGCGGGGTCTTTTAACTGTTCTGTGGCAAAATTTTCCCTGTGAACCTCCAGATCAGAAAACTCCACAGACGGTAGGTTTTCGTCTGAGGAGGTGGGCTCCTCTCCAGTTTCTTGAGTCTCCCCTGCCAATACTGACAAGGGAAATTCTGGAGAGTCCTCACCACTCTCAGAGGAGTTCTGGCTATCACATTCCTGGTACATAGGGGCACCAGTGGGGGGCTCAGGATCATCCCACAGTTCCCAGAACTTCGGAAAATCCCTTCCCACAATGGCATCATGCGGTAATTGAGATACTAACCCCACTGGATGAGAGAGGGTACCTTTGGGGGTCTCGAAACACACTGTAGTCACTGGATACTCTCGGGTGTCCCCATGCACACAAATAACAGCTACCTTGCTATTCCCAGAGACCTCTGTTTTAACTAATTCAGCCTTTATCAGGGTCACAAGGCTACCTGAATCCAGTAATACCACAACATTTCTACCATTAATACACATTTTGCATAAATGTTTCTCAGTTCCCCGAATGGCAGTGCATGCGACTGTCGCACACAGCGACTGACGTCTGTCCGTCAGAAAGTCACATTGCATGGGTTCCTCCACAACCGGGCAATTTGCTGCAATATGTCCCGCTTGCCGGCAGCGGTAGCAAACAATCCATTTGGCTGCCTCTTGAGCCCCTGACTTCCCAGGCTGTTCTCGCCAAACTTTGGGTAGAGCTCCCACCCTCTCACTCTCTCCACCCTCACCCCTTGGAATCCTCTTATCCGCCCCTGGGGATGGTCTGGTCTTAGGGTGGAAAGTCCGAGAGTCTCTGGAAGAGGCCGTCAGGTTCTCTGTAGCCAAGTATCTCTCTACACGATCCACAAGTTTACCGGCCGTTTCTGGGTCTCCATGGCTTACCCACTTTTGAATGGCGGTAGGAAGAGCTCTCAAGAAACGATCCATCACAACACGTTCCACAATCTCCGGTGCGGACAAAGTCTCTGGCTGTAGCCACTTCCTGCTCAGGTGAATGAGATCATACATTTGAGACCTGGGGGGTTTTCCAAGCTGGAAAGTCCAGTTATGCACACGCTGAGCCCGGACAGCCAGGGTGACACCCAGCCTTGCCAATATTTCAGCTTTTAGCATCACATAGTCTTTTGCTTGGTCAGGCTCTAGGTCATAGTAAGCCTTCTGCGATTCACCAGTTAACAGAGGAGCCACCAGTCCAGCCCACTGCTCCTCAGGCCACTTTTCTCTTTCAGCAGTCCTTTCAAATGTGGTCAAAAATACCTCTGGATCATCCTCTCCAGTCATTTTTGTCAATAAACGACTCACCCCAAAGGACGCGGTATTAGTGGGACGGCTTTCCTCACTGGTCTGCGGAAGTTGCTGCATTACTGCTTCCATTTGTTGTAGTCTCTGCTCTTGCTTCTGTAACAGGTCTATGAAGCGGGCCTCAGATTGCTGCTGGGCTTGTTGATGAGCTTGCTGCTGGGCTGCAAGGCTCCTTTGCAAACCTGCATTTGTCTGCTGTTGATTGGCATTTGCTAGAGCCAGCTGTTTCAGTATCTCCTCCATGCTGGCTTAAAAAAAACTGCCACTGGTTCTCCACCAACTGTGAGGGGGTTCCCTCGGTAGCGGGTGTGTGTGACCCCCTGGTTGGGCTCCCCACACAAAAACAGGGCCAGCAGACGGAGGTTGTGGTTTTCAAAATCAAAAGGTGCGGTTTATTTCTCTATGTACAGTGACAAAAACACAGCAAAGCCAAAAAGAAACATAAACAAAATAAATCCTGGTCAGCGTGACCTCTGACTAAACATGCAGGTTTCCTAAACTAACAACTGGGATCAGCCTGGTGCTGTCCTAGTCCCTAAGTCCCTGGTTTAGTAAAAGTCCAAACAAATAGCCACACAGGCTTTGCCTCACCGCACAGGGGTTCACTCTCCCTAGACAGTCCACACAGGTCTGGGTCCAGGCATGAGCAAACACCTAATGAAGCTGGGAGTTTTTATAGAGGCCTTAAACGAGCTGACAAGCTTCAGCTGGTCTCATCAACTCCCTGCCTGCACGACGCCCATTACTCTCCCTAGAGGTATGAGTCATCCATGAGCCCACTAGCCTCAGCTGGGCTTCATCAACTCCCTCCCTAGTTGTATAAGTCGGCATAAAGCCTGAATCTGGGAGAAATATATCTACCCCCCTGGATGCAACCAGGTGACTTTACCTTCCTGCTGTCACAATATATATATATACACACACATACATACACATATATATATATATATATATATATATATATTGTGAGGGGGTTAGCTCGGCAGCGGGTGTGTGTGACCCCCGGGATGGGCTCCCCACACAAAAACAGGCCCAGCAGACGGAGGTTGTGGTTTTCAAAATCAAAAAGGTGCCGTTTATTTTCTATTTACAGTGACAAAAACACAGCAAAGCAAAAAAAACAAACAAAATAAATCCTGGTCAACTTGACCTCTGACTAAACATACAGGTTTCCTAACTAACAACTGGGATCAGCCTAGTGCTGTCCTAGTCCCTGGTTTTAAAGGTCCAAGCAAAATATAGCCACACAGGCTTTCTCTCACCGCACAGGGGTTCACTCTCCTTAGACAGTCCACACAGGTCTGCTTCCAGGCATGAGCTAACATCTAATGAAGCTGGGAGTTTTTTATAGAGGCCTAAATGAGCTGACAAGCTTCAGCTGGCCTCATCAACTCCCTGTCTGCACGACGCCCAGCCCTCTCCCTAGAGGTATGAGTCATCAATGAGCCCACTAGTCTCAGCTGGGCTTATACAACTCTCCACCTAGCTGTATAAATCGGCGTAAAGCCTGAATCTGGGCGAAATATATCTACCCCCCTGGATGCAACCAGGTGACTTTACCTTCCTGCTGTCACATACCCCCCCCTCTTGTTTTAACCTCGGGGTTGGAACACCAGCAATCAGGCATTCATGTACTCGAGACAAAGCATCCACATTCCCCATTTGAACGCCAGGGCGATGCTTTACTGTGAAGTTGAATTCCTGGAGGGCCAGGAACCACCTATTCACTCTTCTATTTGTTTCCTTGTTTTGAGCCATCCACTTTAACGGAGCGTGATCCGTAACCATGTCAAAGTGCCTACCTAGCAGGTAGTACCGAAGGGAATCTAGAGCCCACTTCACCGCTAAACACTCCTTTTCAACGGTGGCGTAATTTACCTCATGGGACTTCAACTTCCTGCTGAGGTAAATGACTGGGTGCTCTTCCCCGTTCCAGACCTGGGACAATACTGCTCCTAACCCCACATCTGACGCATCACTTTGTACGACAAAGTCTCTAGAGAAGTCGGGTGAGTACAACACTGGCTGGCTACATAAGGCTTGTTTCAAGAATTGGAATGCTGCCTCAGCCTCGGGGGTCCATTTAATCATGACCGACCCTTTCCCCTTCGTCAGGTTGGTTAGGGGCACAGCCTTAGAAGCAAAGTGGGGAATGAATCGCCGATAATACCCAGCGATTCCCAGAAAGGCTCGTACCTGCTTCTTGCTGTTGGGACGTGGCCAACTCTGGATGGCCTCGACTTTGTTGAGTTGGGGTTTTATTACTCCCCTCCCAATGGTGTACCCAAGATATTTGGCCTCCTCCTGCCCAATGGTACACTTCTTGGGGTTAGCCGTAAACCCTGCTTCCCGAACAGAGTCCAGGACTGCTTGCACTTTTGGCAGATGTGAGGCCCAATCTGTGCTATGGACAATTACGTCATCCAGGTAAGCCGCAGCATACTTCCGATGGGGCCTCAGCATCTGGTCCATTTTCCGCTGGAATGTGGCCGGCGCATTCTGTAACCCGAACGGCATTCTTTTATATTGGAACGCCCCGTCTGGGGTTACAAATGCGGTTTTCTCTGTGGCTGACTTGGCCAGGGGGATTTGCCAATACCCTTTTGTGAGGTCAAGAGTCGTCATGTATCGGGCTGTTCCCAGCCGGTCGATCAACTCATCTATACGTGGCATGGGGTAGGTGTCAAATTTTGTAACTTTGTTCAACTGACGAAAATCGTTACAAAATCGCCAGCTCCCATCCGGTTTAGGCACCAACACAATGGGACTAGACCAATCACTTTGGGACTCCTCTATCACCCCTAAGTTCAGCATTTTCTGTACTTCCTCCCGTATTGCCTCCCGTCGGGCCTCTGGGATCCGATAGGGTTTTAACTTCACCCTTTCACCGGGCGGGGTAATAATGTCATGCTCTACCCCAGATGTTTGTCCCGGCAGCTCAGAGAATACCTCCTTGTTGCGAAGCACAAACTCCTTAACCTCCTGTTGTTGGGGTTGTGACAAGGTGGCTGCGATTCCAACCTCAGGAATCACGCAACCAGTTTGAGCTGGTGACCAAGTGTCTGCGACTAGGGACTCTCTATCCCTCCAGGCTTTCAACAGATTAACGTGATAGATCTGTTCGGGCTTTCGCCTTCCTGGTTGTCTGACCTTGTAATTCACTTCGCTCACTTTTTCCATTATCTCGTAGGGGCCTTGCCATTTGGCAAGGAATTTACTTTCAACCGTAGGGACAAGTACCAATATCCTATCCCCCGGGGAAAAGGTACGGGTCTTGGCTCCACGGTTGTACACTCTCTGCTGTGCCAACTGCGCTTGGGCCAAATGTTCCTTCACGATGGGCATTACCTGTGCAATTCGATCTTGCATCAGGGCGACATGCTCAATCACACTCCTGTGGGGAGAACTCTCACTTTCCCAAGTTTCCTTGGCAATATCCAACAGCCCTCTTGGGTGTCTCCCATACAGTAACTCAAAGGGGGAGAATCCCGTAGAGGATTGGGGCACCTCCCTAATAGCAAACATCAAATAAGGAAGTAGACAGTCCCAATCCTTTCCATCCCTATCCACCACTTTCTTCAACATTTGTTTTAGGGTTTTGTTGAATCTTTCAACCAGCCCATCGGTTTGGGGGTGATACACAGATGTACGTAATTGCGTCACTTTGAACAATTTACACAGCTCCTTCATAACCCGGGACATAAAGGGTGTACCTTGGTCCGTAAGCAGTTCTTTACAAATACCCACCCGGCTAAAAACAAGAGATAGCTCTTTGGCTATGGTTTTGGCCGAGGTATTTCTGAGAGGGATCGCTTCTGGATAACGGGTGGCATAGTCCATTATAACCAATATGTACTGGTGCCCCCTAGCGGACTTGATTATAGGACCTACCAAATCCATTGCGATTCTCTCAAACGGGACCTCAATGATGGGTAGAGGGACCAGCGGGCTACGGAAGTGTGGCATCGGGGCCGACCTCTGACACACAGGGCAGGAGGAACAATAATTTTCTATGTCCTTCATCACCCCAGGCCAATAGAATCTCTGTAATACCCTCTCTCGGGTTTTCTCTGTCCCCAGATGACCTCCAAGAATGTGCCCATGGGCCAACTCCAACACCAACTTCCTGTAAGGTTTGGGCACCACAAGCTGCTCAACGGTTTCTTCTGCCCTTTTTGCCACCCGATACAGTAGGTCCTTCTCTACGCTGAAGTATGGGTAAGTGCAGGTATTATCTGGGTTCACTAACTCGCCATCTATTTTCACTACGTTTTCCCGTGCCTTTATTAGGGCGGGGTCTTTCAACTGTTCTGTGGCAAAGTTTTCCCTGTGAACCTCAAGATCAGAAAACTCCACAGACGGTAGGTTTTCGTCTGAGGAGGTGGGCTCCTCTCCAGTTTCTTGAGTCTCCCCTGCCAATACTGACAAGGGAAATTCGGGAGAGTCCTCACCACTCTCAGAGGAGTTCTGGCTATCATATTCCTGGTACATAGGGGCACCAGTGGGGGGCTCAGGATCATCCCACAGTTCCCAGAACTTCGGAAAATCCCTTCCCACAATGGCGTCATGCGGTAACTGAGACACTAAGCCCACTGGATGAGAAAGGGTACCTTTGGGGGTCTCGAAACACACTGTAGTCACTGGATACTCTCGGGTGTCCCCATGCACACAAATAACAGCTACCTTGCTATTCCCAGAGACCTCTGTTTTAACTAATTCAGCCTTTATCAGGGTCACAAGGCTACCTGAATCCAGCAATACCACAACATTTCTACCATTAATACACATTTTGCATAAATGTTTCTCAGTTCCCCGAATGGCAGTGCATGCGACTGTCGCACACAGCGACTGACGTCTGCCCGTCAGAAAGTCACACTGCATGGGTTCCTCCAAAACCGGGCAATTTGCTGCAATATGTCCCGCTTGCCGGCAGCGGTAGCAAATGATCCTTCTTGCCGCCTCTTGAGCCGCTGATTTCCCAGGCTGTTCTCGCCAAACTTGGGGTAGAGCTCCCACCCTCTCACTCTCTCCACCCTTACCCCTTGGAATCATCTTATCCGCCCCTGGGGATGGTCTGGTCTTAGGGTGGAAAGTCCGAGTGTCTCTGGAAGAGGCCGTCAGGTTCTCTGTAGCCAAGTATTTCTCCACACGATCCACAAGACCATCGGCCGTCTCTGGGTCTCCATGGCTTACCCACTTTTGGATGGCAGTAGGAAGAGCTCTCAAAAACCGATCCATTACAACACGTTCCACAATCTTTGGTGCGGACAAAGTCTCTGGCTGTAGCCACTTTCTGCTCAGGTGAATGAGATCATACATTTGAGACCTGGGGGGTTTTCCAAGCTGGAAAGTCCAGTTATGCACACGCTGAGCCCGGACAGCCAGGGTGACACCCAGCCTTGCCAATATTTCAGCTTTTAGCATCACATAGTCTTTTGCTTGGTCAGGCTCTAGGTCATAGTAAGCTTTCTGCGATTCACCCGTTAACAGAGGAGCCACCAGTCCAGCCCACTGCTCCTCAGGCCACTTTTCTCTTTCAGCAGTCCTTTCAAACGTGGTCAAAAATACCTCTGGATCATCCTCTCCAGTCATTTTTGTCAATAAACGACTCACCCCAAAGGACGCGGTATTAGTGGGACGGCTTTCCTCACTGGTCTGCGGACGTTGCTGCATTACTGCTTCCATTTGTTGTAGTCTCTGCTCTTGCTTCTGTAACAGGTCTATGAAGCGGGCCTCAGATTGCTGCTGGGCTTGTTGCTGAGCTTCCAGACTCTGTTGGTGAGCTTGCTGCTGGGCTGCAAGGCTCTGTTGATGAGCTTGCTGCTGGGCTGCGAAGTTCTGTTGTTGAGCTGCAAGGCTCTGTTGATGAGCTGCAAGGCTCTTTTGCAAACCTGCATTTGTCTGCTGTTGATTGGCATTTGCTAGAGCCAGCTGCTTCAGTATCTCCTCCATGCTGGCTTAAAAAAAAACTGCCCGCATTCTCCACCAACTGTGAGGGGGTTAGCTCGGCAGCGGGTGTGTGTGACCCCCGGGATGGGCTCCCCACACAAAAACAGGCCCAGCAGACGGAGGTTGTGGTTTTCAAAATCAAAAAGGTGCCGTTTATTTTCTATTTACAGTGACAAAAACACAGCAAAGCAAAAAAAACAAACAAAATAAATCCTGGTCAACTTGACCTCTGACTAAACATACAGGTTTCCTAACTAACAACTGGGATCAGCCTAGTGCTGTCCTAGTCCCTGGTTTTAAAGGTCCAAGCAAAATATAGCCACACAGGCTTTCTCTCACCGCACAGGGGTTCACTCTCCTTAGACAGTCCACACAGGTCTGCTTCCAGGCATGAGCTAACATCTAATGAAGCTGGGAGTTTTTTATAGAGGCCTAAATGAGCTGACAAGCTTCAGCTGGCCTCATCAACTCCCTGTCTGCACGACGCCCAGCCCTCTCCCTAGAGGTATGAGTCATCAATGAGCCCACTAGTCTCAGCTGGGCTTATACAACTCTCCACCTAGCTGTATAAATCGGCGTAAAGCCTGAATCTGGGCGAAATATATCTACCCCCCTGGATGCAACCAGGTGACTTTACCTTCCTGCTGTCACAATATATATATATATATTGTGACAGCAGGAAGGTAAAGTCACCTGGTTGCATCCAGGGGGGTAGATATATTTCTCCCAGATTCAGGCTTTATGCCGACTTATACAACTAGGGAGTTGATGAAGCCCAGCTGAGGCTAGTGGGCTCATGGATGACTCATACCTCTAGAGAGAGGGCTGGGCGTCGTGCAGGCAGGGAGTTGATGAGACCAGCTGAAGCTTGTCAGCTCATTTAAGGCCTTTATAAAAACTCCCAGCTTCATTAGATGTTAGCTCATGCCTGGACCCAGACCTGTGTGGACTGTCTAGGGAGAGTGAACCCCTGTGCGGTGAGGCAAAGCCTGTGTGGCTATTTGTTTGGACTTTTACTAAACCAGGGACTTAGGGACTAGGACAGCACCAGGCTGATCCCAGTTGTTAGTTTAGGAAACCTGCATGTTTAGTCAGAGGTCAAACTGACCAGGATTTATTTTGTTAATGTTTCTTTTTGGCTTTGCTGTGTTTTTGTCACTGTACATAGAGAAATAAACCGCACCTTTTGATTTTGAAAACCACAACCTCCGTCTGCTGGCCCTGTTTTTGTGTGGGGAGCCCAACCAGGGGGTCACACACACCCGCTACCGAGTTAACCCCCTCACAGTTGGTGGAGAATGCGGGCAGTTTTTTTTAAGCCAGCATGGAGGAGATACTGAAACAGCTGGCTCTAGCAAATGCCAATCAACAGCAGACAAATGCAGGTTTGCAAAGGAGCCTTGCAGCCCAGCAGCAAGCTCATCAACAAGCCCAGCAGCAATCTGAGGCCCGCTTCATAGACCTGTTACAGAAGCAAGAGCAGAGACTACAACAAATGGAAGCAGTAATGCAGCAACGTCCGCAGACCAGTGAGGAAAGCCGTCCCACTAATACCGCGTCCTTTGGGGTGAGTCGTTTATTGACAAAAATGACTGGAGAGGATGATCCAGAGGTATTTTTGACCACATTTGAAAGGACTGCTGAAAGAGAAAAGTGGCCTGAGGAGCAGTGGGCTGGACTGGTGGCTCCTCTGTTAACTGGTGAATCGCAGAAGGCTTACTATGACCTAGAGCCTGACCAAGCAAAAGACTATGTGATGCTAAAAGCTGAAATATTGGCAAGGCTGGGTGTCACCCTGGCTGTCCGGGCTCAGCGTGTGCATAACTGGACTTTCCAGCTTGGAAAACCCCCCAGGTCTCAAATGTATGATCTCATTCACCTGAGCAGGAAGTGGCTACAGCCAGAGACTTTGTCCGCACCGGAGATTGTGGAACGTGTTGTGATGGATCGTTTCTTGAGAGCTCTTCCTACCGCCATTCAAAAGTGGGTAAGCCATGGAGACCCAGAAACGGCCGGTAAACTTGTGGATCGTGTAGAGAGATACTTGGCTACAGAGAACCTGACGGCCTCTTCCAGAGACTCTCGGACTTTCCACCCTAAGACCAGACCATCCCCAGGGGCGGATAAAAGGATTCCAAGGGGTGAGGGTGGAGAGAGTGAGAGGGTGGGAGCTCTACCCAAAGTTTGGCGAGAACAGCCTGGGAAGTCAGGGGCTCAAGAGGCAGCCAAATGGATTGTTTGCTACCGCTGCCGGCAAGCGGGACATATTGCAGCAAATTGCCCGGTTGTGGAGGAACCCATGCAATGTGACTTTCTGATGGACAGACGTCAGTCGCTGTGTGCGACAGTCGCATGCACTGCCATTCGGGGAACTGAGAAACATTTATGCAAAATGTGTATTAATGGTAGAAATGTTGTGGTATTACTGGATTCAGGTAGCCTTGTGACCCTGATAAAGGCTGAATTAGTTAAAACAGAGGTCTCTGGGAATAGCAAGGTAGCTGTTATTTGTGTGCATGGGGACACCCGAGAGTATCCAGTGACTACAGTGTGTTTCGAGACCCCCAAAGTTACCCCCTCTCATCCAGTGGGGTTAGTATCTCAATTACCGCATGATGCCATTGTGGGAAGGGATTTTCCGAAGTTCTGGGAACTGTGGGATGATCCTGAGCCCCCCACTGGTGCCCCTATGTACCAGGAATGTGATAGCCAGAACTCCTCTGAGAGTGGTGAGGACTCTCCAGAATTTCCCTTGTCAGTATTGGCAGGGGAGACTCAAGAAACTGGAGAGGAGCCCACCTCCTCAGACGAAAACCTACCGTCTGTGGAGTTTTCTGATCTGGAGGTTCACAGGGAAAATTTTGCCACAGAACAGTTAAAAGACCCCGCCCTAATAAAGGCACGGGAAAACGTAGTGGAAATAGATGGCGAGTTAGTGAACCCAGATAATACCTGCACTTACCCATACTTCAGCGTAGAGAAGGACCTACTGTATCGGGTGGCAAAAAGGGCAGAAGAAACCGTTGAGCAGCTTGTGGTGCCCAAACCTTACAGGAAGTTGGTGTTGGAGTTGGCCCATGGGCACATTCTTGGAGGTCATCTGGGGACAGAGAAAACCCGAGAGAGGGTATTACAGAGATTCTATTGGCCTGGGGTGATGAAGGACATAGAAAATTATTGTTCCTCCTGCCCTGTGTGTCAGAGGTCGGCCCCGATGCCACATTTCCGTAGCCCGCTGGTCCCTCTACCCATCATTGAGGTCCCGTTTGAGAGAATCGCAATGGATTTGGTAGGTCCTATAATCAAGTCTGCTAGGGGGCACCAGTACATATTGGTTATAATGGACTATGCCACCCGTTATCCAGAAGCGATCCCTCTCAGAAATACCTCGGCCAAAACCATAGCCAAAGAGCTATCTCTTGTTTTTAGCCGGGTGGGTATTTGTAAAGAACTGCTTACGGACCAAGGTACACCCTTTATGTCCCGGGTTATGAAAGAGCTGTGTAAATTGTTCAAAGTGACGCAATTGCGTACATCTGTGTATCACCCCCAAACCGATGGGCTGGTTGAAAGATTCAACAAAACCCTAAAACAAATGTTGAAGAAAGTGGTGGATAGAGATGGAAAGGATTGGGACTGTCTACTTCCTTATTTGATGTTTGCTATTAGGGAGGTGCCCCAATCCTCTACGGGATTCTCCCCCTTTGAGTTACTGTATGGGAGACACCCAAGAGGGCTGTTGGATATTGCCAAGGAAACTTGGGAAAGTGAGAGTTCTCCCCACAGGAGTGTGATTGAGCATGTCGCCCTGATGCAAGATCGAATTGCACAGGTAATGCCCATCGTGAAGGAACATTTGGCCCAAGCGCAGTTGGCACAGCAGAGAGTGTACAACCGTGGAGCAAAGACCCGTACCTTTTCCCCGGGGGATAGGATATTGGTACTTGTCCCTACGGTTGAAAGTAAATTCCTTGCCAAATGGCAAGGCCCCTACGAGATAATGGAAAAAGTGAGCGAAGTGAATTACAAGGTCAGACAACCAGGAAGGCGAAAGCCCGAACAGATATATCACGTTAATCTGTTGAAAGCCTGGAGGGATAGAGAGTCCCTAGTCGCAGAAACTTGGTCACCAGCTCAAACTGGTTGCGTGATTCCGGAGGTTGGAATAGCAGCCACCTTGTCACAACCCCAACAACAGGAGGTTAAGGAGTTTGTGCTTCGCAACAAGGAGGTGTTCTCTGAGCTGCCGGGACAAACATCTGGGGTAGAGCATGATATTATTACCCCGCCCGGTGAAAGGGTGAAGTTAAAACCCTATCGGATCCCAGAGGCCCGACGGGAGGCAATACGGGAGGAAGTACAGAAAATGCTGAACTTAGGGGTGATAGAGGAGTCCCAAAGTGATTGGTCTAGTCCCATTGTGTTGGTGCCTAAACCGGATGGGAGCTGGCGATTTTGTAACGATTTTCGTCAGTTGAACAAAGTTACAAAATTTGACACCTACCCCATGCCACGTATAGATGAGTTGATCGACCGGCTGGGAACAGCCCGATACATGACGACTCTTGACCTCACAAAAGGGTATTGGCAAATTCCCCTGGCCAAGTCGGCCAAAGAGAAAACCGCATTTGTAACCCCAGACGGGGCGTTCCAATATAAGAGAATGCCGTTCGGGTTACAGAATGCGCCGGCCACATTCCAGCGGAAAATGGACCAGATACTGAGGCCCCATCGGAAGTATGCTGCGGCTTACCTGGATGACGTAATTGTCCATAGCACAGATTGGGCCTCACATCTGCCAAAAGTGCAAGCAGTCCTAGACTCTATCCGGGAAGCGGGGTTTACGGCTAACCCCAAGAAGTGTACCATTGGGCAGGAGGAGGCCAAATATCTTGGGTACACCATTGGCAGGGGAGTGATAAAACCCCAACTCAACAAAGTCGAGGCCATCCAGAGTTGGCCACGTCCCAACAGCAAGAAGCAGGTACGGGCCTTTCTGGGAATCGCGGGTTATTATCGGCGCTTCATTCCCCACTTTGCTTCTAAGGCTGTGCCCCTAACCAACCTGACGAAAGGGAAAGGGTCGGTCATGATTAAATGGACCCCCGAGGCTGAGGCAGCATTCCAATTCTTGAAACAAGCCTTATGTAGCCAGCCAGTGTTGTACTCACCCGACTTCTCTAAAGACTTTGTCGTACAAAGTGATGCGTCAGATGTGGGGTTAGGAGCAGTATTGTCCCAGGTCTGGAACGGGGAAGAGCACCCAGTCATTTACCTCAGCAGGAAGTTGAAGTCCCATGAGGTAAATTACGCCACGGTTGAAAAGGAGTGTTTAGCGGTGAAGTGGGCTCTAGATTCCCTTCGGTACTATCTGCTAGGTAGGCACTTTGACATGGTTACGGATCACGCTCCGTTAAAGTGGATGGCTCAAAACAAGGAGACAAATAGAAGAGTGAATAGGTGGTTCCTGGCCCTACAGGAATTCAACTTCACAGTAAAGCATCGCCCTGGCGTTCAAATGGGGAATGTGGATGCTTTGTCTCGAGTACATGAATGCCTGATTGCTGGTGTTCCAACCCCAAGGTTAAAACAAGAGGGGGGGGTATGTGACAGCAGGAAGGTAAAGTCACCTGGTTGCATCCAGGGGGGTAGATATATTTCTCCCAGATTCAGGCTTTATGCCGACTTATACAACTAGGGAGTTGATGAAGCCCAGCTGAGGCTAGTGGGCTCATGGATGACTCATACCTCTAGAGAGAGGGCTGGGCGTCGTGCAGGCAGGGAGTTGATGAGACCAGCTGAAGCTTGTCAGCTCATTTAAGGCCTTTATAAAAACTCCCAGCTTCATTAGATGTTAGCTCATGCCTGGACCCAGACCTGTGTGGACTGTCTAGGGAGAGTGAACCCCTGTGCGGTGAGGCAAAGCCTGTGTGGCTATTTGTTTGGACTTTTACTAAACCAGGGACTTAGGGACTAGGACAGCACCAGGCTGATCCCAGTTGTTAGTTTAGGAAACCTGCATGTTTAGTCAGAGGTCAAACTGACCAGGATTTATTTTGTTAATGTTTCTTTTTGGCTTTGCTGTGTTTTTGTCACTGTACATAGAGAAATAAACCGCACCTTTTGATTTTGAAAACCACAACCTCCGTCTGCTGGCCCTGTTTTTGTGTGGGGAGCCCAACCAGGGGGTCACACACACCCGCTACCGAGTTAACCCCCTCACAATATATATATACATATACATATATATATTTTTATATTAAATTAAAATAAATCTTTTTAAATAAATAGAAACCCCTGTATAATAAAATTAGAATAGTCCATGAGCTGAACCAAATGTTAGGTTTAAAATAAATAAAAAATAATTAAAAGACTTAAATAAAATATAGAAAATTTTATTGAAATAATACCAGTTCAAAGGAAGTGGTTTTATGTTATTTTTAATACTCATCAAATTGAATTGATAAGAAAAGGCATTTTACAAATATATATGTTGTGTTAGAAAACTCCCATAATGTGTTAATAATGGTACAATCAGTGGCGGTGCGTCCATAGAGGGCGCCGGAGCGCCGCCCCCTCTCGCTCCTGCACCGCCACTGAAAAACAATACATAGGTTCATGCATTGCATGAACCTATGTAATGTCGCCGCTGCCGCCCACTATTCAGATGGCCGGCCCCCTGGCGAGCGCCGGCCATCTGAATTAGAGCGGTGGCTGGCTGTGGGTGTGTTTTGGAAGTGTCTATCAGAGCCAGCGGCCCTTACATCCCCCTCCAGAGTGTCCCCTTACATCCCCCTCCAGAGTGTCCCCTTACATCCCCCTCCAGAGTGTCCCCTTACATCCCCCTCCAGAGTGCCCCCTTACATCCCCCTCCAGAGTGCCCCCTTACATCCCCCTCCAGAGTGCCCCCTTAGTACTACTGTACAAAGGGGCACTCTGGAGAAAGTAAAGGGGCACTCTGGAGAAAGTAAGGGGCGGAAGTAAGGGAGCACTCTGGAGGAAGTAAGGGGGCACTCCGGAGGCACACAGATAGTACCTCCAGAGTGCCCCCTGCAGAGAGTCCTGAGGAGTGATGGCCATTAATCCATGCCAGGTGAATGTTAGGAAAAGCAGAGCACACCACCCACCTCATGGCTGCCCTATTCCAGTCCTGCTTGCTCTCTCCCTGCCACAGCCCTGACATAAGCCCGGTTCAGCCTGTGGTGTATGTCCCCATGTTATCATGTTATGTTTTTAGAGATCTTTATATATGTATGTATGTGTCTGTGTACAGTATATATGGCGTTTTTCACACAGGTGTACTAACATATACACTTATGCAAACGCAGTGTTTACTGGACTCATCTGATGCTCTTAATTTTACAGCCATGCATGTACACATCACCTTGCGTTATCAGCGATGCATCATCTGCGCAGCAGTCAAAATCACAGCATCGGTTGTACTTTTGAAGCCACAACACTGCCTTTGCACAGTTGTACACTGTAATACACAAATGTGAAGGACTCGAAGGAAATGTATATATATATATACACACACACACAGATCAGATATACATATTGTGACAGCAGGAAGGTAAAGTCACCTGGTTGCATCCAGGGGGGTAGATATATTTCGCCCAGATTCAGGCTTTACGCCGACTTATACAACTAGGTGGAGAGTTGTATAAGGCTAGTGGGCTCATGGATGACTCATACCTCTAGGGAGAGGGCTGGGCGTCGTGCAGACAGGGAGTTGATGAGACCAGCTGAAGCTTGTCAGCTCATTTAGGCCTCTATAAGAACTCCCAGCTTCATTAGGTGTTAGCTCATGCCTGGAACCAGACCTGTGTGGACTGTCTAGGGAGAGTGAACCCCTGTGCGGTGAGACAAAGCCTGTGTGGCTATTTGCTTGGACATTTAAAACCAGGGACTTAGGGACTAGGACAGCACTAGGCTGATCCCAGTTGTTAGTTAGGAAACCTGTATGTTTAGTCAGAGGTCAACTTGACCAGGATTTATTTTGGTTATGTTTCTTTTGCTTTGCTGTGTTTTGTCACTGTAAATAGAAAATAAACCGCACCTTTTTGATTTTGAAAACCACAACCTCCGTTTGCTGGGCCTGTTTTGTGTGGGGAGCCCATCCCGGGGGTCACACACACCCGCTGCCGAGCTAACCCCCTCACAGTTGGTGGAGAATGCGGGCAGTTTTTTTTTAAGCCAGCATGGAGGAGATACTGAAGCAGCTGGCTCTAGCAAATGCCAATCAACAGCAGACAAATGCAGGTTTGCAAAAGAGCCTTGCAGCTCATCAACAGAGCCTTGCAGCTCAACAACAGAACTTCGCAGCCCAGCAGCAAGCTCATCAACAGAGCCTTGCAGCCCAGCAGCAGACAAACGCAACTTTGCAACAGAGTCTGGAGGCTCAGCAACGAGCCCAGCAGCAATCTGAGGCCCGCTTCATAGACCTGTTGCAGAAGCAAGAGCAGAGACTACAACAACAGATGGAAGCAGTAATGCAGCAACGTCCGCAGACCAGTGAGGAAAGCCGTCCCACTAATACCGCGTCCTTTGGGGTGAGTCGTTTATTGACAAAAATGACTGGAGAGGATGATCCAGAGGTATTTTTGACCACATTTGAAAGGACCGCTGAAAGAGAAAAGTGGCCTGAGGAGCAGTGGGCTGGACTGGTGGCTCCTCTGTTAACTGGTGAATCGCAGAAAGCTTACTATGACCTAGAGCCTAACCAAGCAAAAGACTATGTGATGCTAAAAGCTGAAATATTGGCAAGGCTGGGTGTCACCCAGGCTGTCCGGGCTCAGCGTGTGCATAACTGGACTTTCCAGCTTGGAAAACCCCCCAGGTCTCAAATGTATGATCTCATTCACCTGAGCAGAAAGTGGCTACAGCCAGAGACTTTGTCCGCACCAAAGATTGTGGAACGTGTTGTAATGGATCGGTTTTTGAGAGCTCTTCCTACTGCCATCCAAAAGTGGGTAAGCCATGGAGACCCAGAGACGGCCGATGGTCTTGTGGATCGTGTGGAGAAATACTTGGCTACAGAGAACCTGACGGCCTCTTCCAGAGACACTCGGACTTTCCACCCTAAGACCAGACCATCCCCAGGGGCGGATAAGAGGATTCCAAGGGGTGAGGGTGGAGAGAGTGAGAGGGTGGGAGCTCTACCCCAAGTTTGGCGAGAACAGCCTGGGAAATCAGCGGCTCAAGAGGCGGCAAAAAGGATCGTTTGCTACCGCTGCCGGCAAGCGGGACATATTGCAGCCAATTGCCCGGTTGTGGAGGAACCCATGCAGTGTGACTTTCTGACGGGCAGACGTCAGTCGCTGTGTGCGACAGTCGCATGCACTGCCATTCGAGGAACTGAGAAACATTTATGCAAAATGTGTGTTAATGGTAGAAATGTTGTGGTATTGCTGGATTCAGGTAGCCTTGTGACCCTGATAAAGGCTGAGTTAGTTAAAACAGAGGTCTCTGGGAATAGCAAGGTAGCTGTTATTTGTGTGCATGGGGACACCCGAGAGTATCCAGTGACTACAGTGTGTTTCGAGACCCCCAAAGGTACCCTCTCTCATCCAGTGGGCTTAGTATCTCAGTTACCGCATGACGCCATTGTGGGAAGGAATTTTCCGAAGTTCTGGGAACTGTGGGATGATCCTGAGCCCCTCACTGGTGCCCCTATGTACCAGGAATGTGATAGCCAGAACTCCCCTGAGAGTGGTGAGGACTCTCCGGAATTTCCCTTATCAGTATTGGCAGGGGAGACTCAAGAAACTGGAGAGGAGCCCACCTCCTCAGACGAAAACCTACCGTCTGTGGAGTTTTCTGATCTTGAGGTTCACAGGGAAAACTTTGCCACAGAACAGTTGAAAGACCCCGCCCTAATAAAGGCACGGGAAAACGTAGTGAAAATAGATGGCGAGTTAGTGAACCCAGATAATACCTGCACTTACCCATACTTCAGCGTAGAGAAGGACCTACTGTATCGGGTGGCAAAAAGGGCAGAAGAAACCGTTGAGCAGCTTGTGGTGCCCAAACCTTACAGGAAGTTGGTGTTGGAGTTGGCCCATGGGCACATTCTTGGAGGTCATCTGGGGACAGAGAAAACCCGAGAGAGGGTATTACAGAGATTCTATTGGCCGGGGGTGATGAAGGACGTAGAAAATTATTGTTCCTCCTGCCCTGTGTGTCAGAGGTTGGCCCCGATGCCACATTTCCGTAGCCCGCTGGTCCCTCTACCCATCATTGAGGTCCCGTTTGAGAGGATCGCCATAGATTTGGTAGGTCCTATAATCAAGTCCGCTAGGGGGCACCAGTACATATTAGTTATAATGGACTATGCCACCCGTTATCCAGAAGCGATCCCTCTCCGAAATACCTCGGCCAAAACCATAGCCAAAGAGCTATCTCTTGTTTTTAGCCGGGTGGGTATTTGTAAAGAACTGCTTACGGACCAAGGTACACCCTTTATGTCCCGGGTTATGAAAGAGCTGTGTAAATTGTTCAAAGTGACGCAATTGCGTACGTCTGTGTATCACCCCCAAACCGATGGGCTGGTTGAAAGATTCAACAAAACCCTAAAACAAATGCTGAACTTAGGGGTGATAGAGGAGTCCCAAAGTGATTGGTCTAGTCCCATCGTGTTGGTGCCTAAACCGGATGGGAGCTGGCGATTTTGTAACGATTTTCGTCAGTTGAACAAAGTTACAAAATTTGACACCTACCCCATGCCACGTATAGATGAGTTGATCGACCGGCTAGGAACAGCCCGATACATGACGACTCTTGACCTCACAAAAGGGTATTGGCAAATCCCCCTGGCCAAGTCGGCCAAAGAGAAAACCGCATTTGTAACCCCAGACGGGGCGTTCCAATATAAAAGAATGCCGTTCGGGTTACAGAATGCGCCGGCCACATTCCAGCGGAAAATGGACCAGATGCTGAGGCCCCATCGGAAGTATGCTGCGGCTTACCTGGATGACGTAATTGTCCATAGCACAGATTGGGCCTCACATCTGCCAAAAGTGCAAGCAGTCCTGGACTCTGTTCGGGAAGCGGGGTTTACGGCTAACCCCAAGAAGTGTACCATTGGGCAGGAGGAGGCCAAATATCTTGGGTACACCATTGGGAGGGGAGTAATAAAACCCCAACTCAACAAAGTCGAGGCCATCCAGAGTTGGCCACGTCCCAACAGCAAGAAGCAGGTACGAGCCTTTCTGGGAATCGCTGGGTATTATCGGCGATTCATTCCCCACTTTGCTTCTAAGGCTGTGCCCCTAACCAACCTGACGAAGGGGAAAGGGTCGGTCATGATTAAATGGACCCCCGAGGCTGAGGCAGCATTCCAATTCTTGAAACAAGCCTTATGTAGCCAGCCAGTGTTGTACTCACCCGACTTCTCTAAAGACTTTGTCGTACAAAGTGATGCGTCAGATGTGGGGTTAGGAGCAGTATTGTCCCAGGTCTGGAACGGGGAAGAGCACCCAGTCATTTACCTCAGCAGGAAGTTGAAGTCCCATGAGGTAAATTACGCCACCGTTGAAAAGGAGTGTTTAGCGGTGAAGTGGGCTCTAGATTCCCTTCGGTACTACCTGCTAGGTAGGCACTTTGACATGGTTACGGATCACGCTCCGTTAAAGTGGATGGCTCAAAACAAGGAAACAAATAGAAGAGTGAATAGGTGGTTCCTGGCCCTCCAGGAATTCAACTTCACAGTAAAGCATCGCCCTGGCGTTCAAATGGGGAATGTGGATGCTTTGTCTCGAGTACATGAATGCCTGATTGCTGGTGTTCCAACCCCGAGGTTAAAACAAGAGGGGGGGGTATGTGACAGCAGGAAGGTAAAGTCACCTGGTTGCATCCAGGGGGGTAGATATATTTCGCCCAGATTCAGGCTTTACGCCGACTTATACAACTAGGTGGAGAGTTGTATAAGGCTAGTGGGCTCATGGATGACTCATACCTCTAGGGAGAGGGCTGGGCGTCGTGCAGACAGGGAGTTGATGAGACCAGCTGAAGCTTGTCAGCTCATTTAGGCCTCTATAAGAACTCCCAGCTTCATTAGGTGTTAGCTCATGCCTGGAACCAGACCTGTGTGGACTGTCTAGGGAGAGTGAACCCCTGTGCGGTGAGACAAAGCCTGTGTGGCTATTTGCTTGGACATTTAAAACCAGGGACTTAGGGACTAGGACAGCACTAGGCTGATCCCAGTTGTTAGTTAGGAAACCTGTATGTTTAGTCAGAGGTCAACTTGACCAGGATTTATTTTGGTTATGTTTCTTTTGCTTTGCTGTGTTTTGTCACTGTAAATAGAAAATAAACCGCACCTTTTTGATTTTGAAAACCACAACCTCCGTTTGCTGGGCCTGTTTTGTGTGGGGAGCCCATCCCGGGGGTCACACACACCCGCTGCCGAGCTAACCCCCTCACAATATATATATAAAAGAATATATATGTGTGTGTGTGTGTGTGTATGTGTTGTGACAGCAGGAAGGTAAAGTCACCTGGTTGCATCCAGGGGGGTAGATATATTTCGCCCAGATTCAGGCTTTACGCCGACTTATACAACTAGGTGGAGAGTTGTATAAGCCCAGCTGAGGATAGTGGGCTCATGGATGACTCATACCTCTAGGGAGAGTGTGGGGCGTCGTGCAGACAGGGAGTTGATGAGACCAGCTGAAGCTTGTCAGCTCATTTAGGCCTCTAAAAGAACTCCCAGCTTCATTAGATGTTAGCTCATGCCTGGAAGCAGACCTGTGTGGACTTCCTGGAGAGAGTGAACCCTTGTGCGGTGAGACAAAGCCTGTGTGGCTATTTGCTTGGACATTTAAAACCAGGGACTTAGGGACTAGGACAGCACTAGGCTGATCCCAGTTGTTAAGAAACCTGTATGTTTAGTCAGAGGTCAAGTTGACCAGGATTTATTTTGTTTATGTTTCTTTTGGCTTTGCTGTGTTTTGTCACTGTAAATAGAAAATAAACCGCACCTTTTTTTGATTTTGAAAACCACAACCTCCGTTTGCTGGGCCTGTTTTTGTGTGGGGAGCCCATCCCGGGGGTCACACACACCCGCTGCCGAGCTAACCCCCTCACAGTTGGTGGAGAACCAGTGGCAGTTTTTTTTTAAGCCAGCATGGAGGAGATACTGAAGCAGCTGGCTCTAGCAAATGCCAATCAACAGCAGACAAATGCAGGTTTGCAAAAGAGCCTTGCAGCTCATCAACAGAGCCTTGCAGCTCAACAACAGAACTTCGCAGCCCAGCAGCAAGCTCATCAACAGAGCCTTGCAGCCCAGCAGCAAGCTCACCAACAGAGTCTGGAAGCTCAGCAACAAGCCCAGCAGCAATCTGAGGCCCGCTTCATAGACCTGTTACAGAAGCAAGAGCAGAGACTACAACAAATGGAAGCAGTAATGCAGCAACGTCCGCAGACCAGTGAGGGAAGCCGTCCCACTAATACCGCGTCCTTTGGGGTGAGTCGTTTATTGACAAAAATGACTGGAGAGGATGATCCAGAGGTATTTTTGACCACATTTGAAAGGACTGCTGAAAGAGAAAAGTGGCCTGAGGAGCAGTGGGCTGGACTGGTGGCTCCTCTGTTAACTGGTGAATCGCAGAAGGCTTACTATGACCTAGAGCCTGACCAAGCAAAAGACTATGTGATGCTAAAAGCTGAAATATTGGCAAGGCTGGGTGTCACCCAGGCTGTCCGGGCTCAGCGTGTGCATAACTGGACTTTCCAGCTTGGAAAACCCCCCAGGTCTCAAATGTATGATCTCATTCACCTGAGCAGAAAGTGGCTACAGCCAGAGACTTTGTCCGCACCAAAGATTGTGGAACGTGTTGTAATGGATCGGTTTTTGAGAGCTCTTCCTACTGCCATCCAAAAGTGGGTAAGCCATGGAGACCCAGAGACGGCCGATGGTCTTGTGGATCGTGTGGAGAAATACTTGGCTACAGAGAACCTGACGGCCTCTTCCAGAGACACTCGGACTTTCCACCCTAAGACCAGACCATCCCCAGGGGCGGATAAGAGGATTCCAAGGGGTAAGGGTGGAGAGAGTGAGAGGGTGGGAGCTCTACCCCAAGTTTGGCGAGAACAGCCTGGGAAATCAGCGGCTCAAGAGGCGGCAAGAAGGATCGTTTGCTACCGCTGCCGGCAAGCGGGACATATTGCAGCCAATTGCCCGGTTGTGGAGGAACCCATGCAGTGTGACTTTCTGACGGGCAGACGTCAGTCGCTGTGTGCGACAGTCGCATGCACTGCCATTCGAGGAACTGAGAAACATTTATGCAAAATGTGTGTTAATGGTAGAAATGTTGTGGTATTGCTGGATTCAGGTAGCCTTGTGACCCTGATAAAGGCTGAGTTAGTTAAAACAGAGGTCTCTGGGAATAGCAAGGTAGCTGTTATTTGTGTGCATGGGGACACCCGAGAGTATCCAGTGACTACAGTGTGTTTCGAGACCCCCAAAGGTACCCTCTCTCATCCAGTGGGCTTAGTATCTCAGTTACCGCATGACGCCATTGTGGGAAGGGATTTTCCGAAGTTCTGGGAACTGTGGGATGATCCTGAACCCCCCACTGGTGCCCCTATGTACCAGGAATGTGATAGCCAGAACTCCCCTGAGAGTGGTGAGGACTCTCCGGAATTTCCCTTATCAGTATTGGCAGGGGAGACTCAAGAAACTGGAGAGGAGCCCACCTCCTCAGACGAAAACCTACCGTCTGTGGAGTTTTCTGATCTTGAGGTTCACAGGGAAAACTTTGCCACAGAACAGTTGAAAGACCCCGCCCTAATAAAGGCACGGGAAAACGTAGTGAAAATAGATGGCGAGTTAGTGAACCCAGATAATACCTGCACTTACCCATACTTCAGCATAGAGAAGGACCTACTGTATCGGGTGGCAAAAAGGGCAGAAGAAACCGTTGAGCAGCTTGTGGTGCCCAAACCTTACAGGAAGTTGGTGTTGGAGTTGGCCCATGGGCACATTCTTGGAGGTCATCTGGGGACAGAGAAAACCCGAGAGAGGGTATTACAGAGATTCTATTGGCCGGGGGTGATGAAGGACATAGAAAATTATTGTTCCTCCTGCCCTGTGTGTCAGAGGTCGGCCCCGATGCCACATTTCCGTAGCCCGCTGGTCCCGCTACCCATCATTGAGGTCCCGTTTGAGAGGATCGCCATGGATTTGGTAGGTCCTATAATCAAGTCCGCTAGGGGGCACCAGTACATATTAGTTATAATGGACTATGCCACCCGTTATCCAGAAGCGATCCCTCTCCGAAATACCTCGGCCAAAACCATAGCCAAAGAGCTATCTCTTGTGTTTAGCCGGGTGGGTATTTGTAAAGAACTGCTTACGGACCAAGGTACACCCTTTATGTCCCGGGTTATGAAGGAGCTGTGTAAATTGTTCAAAGTGACGCAATTACGTACATCTGTGTATCACCCCCAAACCGATGGGCTGGTTGAAAGATTCAACAAAACCCTAAAACAAATGTTGAAGAAAGTGGTGGATAGAGATGGAAAGGATTGGGACTGTCTACTTCCTTATCTGATGTTTGCTATTAGGGAGGTGCCCCAATCCTCTACGGGATTCTCCCCCTTTGAGTTACTGTATGGGAGACACCCAAGAGGGCTGTTGGATATTGCCAAGGAAACTTGGGAAAGTGAGAGTTCTCCCCACAGGAGTGTGATTGAGCATGTCGCCCTGATGCAAGACCGAATTGCACAGGTAATGCCCATCGTGAAGGAACATTTGGCCCAAGCGCAGTTAGCACAGCAGAGAGTGTACAACCGTGGAGCCAAGACCCGTACCTTTTCCCCGGGGGATAGGATACTGGTACTTGTCCTTACGGTTGAAAGTAAATTCCTTGCCAAATGGCAAGGCCCCTACGAGATAATGGAAAAAGTGAGCGAAGTGAATTACAAGGTCAGACAACCAGGAAGGCGAAAGCCCGAACAGATCTATCACGTTAATCTGTTGAAAGCCTGGAGGGATAGAGAGTCCCTAGTCGCAGACACTTGGTCACCAGCTCAAACTGGTTGCGTGATTCCTGAGGTTGGAATAGCAGCCACCTTGTCACAACCCCAACAACAGGAGGTTAAGGAGTTTGTGCTTCGCAACAAGGAGGTATTCTCTGAGCTGCCGGGACAAACATCTGGGGTAGAGCATGACATCATTACCCCGCCCGGTGAAAGGGTGAAGTTAAAACCCTATCGGATCCCAGAGGCCCGAAGGGAGGCAATACGGGAGGAAGTACAGAAAATGCTGAACTTAGGGGTGATAGAGGAGTCCCAAAGTGATTGGTCTAGTCCCATTGTGTTGGTGCCTTAACCGGATGGGAGCTGGCGATTTTGTAACGATTTTCGTCAGTTGAACAAAGTTACAAAATTTGACACCTACCCCATGCCACGTATAGATGAGTTGATCGACCGGCTGGGAACAGCCCGATACATGACGACTCTTGACCTCACAAAAGGGTATTGGCAAATCCCCCTGGCCAAATTGGCCAAAGAGAAAACCGCATTTGTAACCCCAGACGGGGCGTTCCAATATAAAAGAATGCCGTTCGGGTTACAGAATGCGCCGGCCACATTCCAGCGGAAAATGGACCAGATGCTGAGGCCCCATCGGAAGTATGCTGCGGCTTACCTGGATGACGTAATTGTCCATAGCACAGATTGGGCCTCACATCTGCCAAAAGTGCAAGCAGTCCTGGACTCTGTTCGGGAAGCCGGGTTTACGGCTAACCCCAAGAAGTGTACCATTGGGCAGGAGGAGGCCAAATATCTTGGGTACACCATTGGGAGGGGAGTAATAAAGCCCCAACTCAACAAAGTCGAGGCCATCCAGAGTTGGCCACGTCCCAACAGCAAGAAGCAGGTACGAGCCTTTCTGGGAATCGCTGGGTATTATCGGCGATTCATTCCCCACTTTGCTTCTAAGGCTGTGCCCCTAACCAACCTAACGAAGGGGAAAGGGTCGGTCATGATTAAATGGACCCCCGAGGCTGAGGCAGCATTCCAATTCTTGAAACAAGCCTTATGTAGCCAGCCAGTGTTGTACTCACCCGACTTCTCTAAAGACTTTGTCGTACAAAGTGATGCGTCAGATGTGGGGTTAGGAGCAGTATTGTCCCAGGTCTGGAACGGGGAAGAGCACCCAGTCATTTACCTCAGCAGGAAGTTGAAGTCCCATGAGGTAAATTACGCCACCGTTGAAAAGGAGTGTTTAGCGGTGAAGTGGGCTCTAGATTCCCTTCGGTACTACCTGCTAGGTAGGCACTTTGACTTGGTTACGGATCACGCTCCGTTAAAGTGGATGGCTCAAAACAAGGAAACAAATAGAAGAGTGAATAGGTGGTTCCTGGCCCTCCAGGAATTCAACTTCACAGTAAAGCATCGCCCTGGCGTTCAAATGGGGAATGTGGATGCTTTGTCTCGAGTACATGAATGCCTGATTGCTGGTGTTCCAACCCCGAGGTTAAAACAAGAGGGGGGGGGTATGTGACAGCAGGAAGGTAAAGTCACCTGGTTGCATCCAGGGGGGGTAGATATATTTCGCCCAGATTCAGGCTTTACGCCGACTTATACAACTAGGTGGAGAGTTGTATAAGCCCAGCTGAGGATAGTGGGCTCATGGATGACTCATACCTCTAGGGAGAGTGTGGGGCGTCGTGCAGACAGGGAGTTGATAAGACCAGCTGAAGCTTGTCAGCTCATTTAGGCCTCTATAAGAACTCCCAGCTTCATTAGATGTTAGCTCATGCCTGGAAGCAGACCTGTGTGGACTTCCTGGAGAGAGTGAACCCTTGTGCGGTGAGACAAAGCCTGTGTGGCTATTTGCTTGGACATTTAAAACCAGGGACTTAGGGACTAGGACAGCACTAGGCTGATCCCAGTTGTTAGTTAGGAAACCTGTATGTTTAGTCAGAGGTCAAGTTGACCAGGATTTATTTTGTTTATGTTTCTTTTGGCTTTGCTGTGTTTTGTCACTGTAAATAGAAAATAAACCGCACCTTTTTTTGATTTTGAAAACCACAACCTCCGTTTGCTGGGCCTGTTTTTGTGTGGGGAGCCCATCCCGGGGGTCACACACACCCGCTGCCGAGCTAACCCCCTCACAGTGTATATATATATATATATATTGTGAGGGGGTTAGCTCGGCAGCGGGTGTGGGTGACCCCCGGGATGGGCTCCCCACACAAAAACAGGCCCAGCAAACGGAGGTTGTGGTTTTCAAAATCAAAAAGGTGCGGTTTATTTTCTATTTACAGTGACAAAACACAGCAAAGCAAAAGAAACATAAACAAAATAAATCCTGGTCAACTTGACCTCTAACTAAACATACAGGTTTCCTAACTAACAACTGGGATCAGCCTAGTGCTGTCCTAGTCCCTAAGTCCCTGGTTTTAAATGTCCAAGCAAATAGCCACACAGGCTTGGTCTCACCGCACAGGGGTTCACTCTCCCTAGACAGTCCACACAGGTCTGGTTCCAGGCATGAGCTCACACCTAATGAATCTGGGAGTTTTTATAGAGGCCTAAATGAGCTCACAAGCTTCAGCTGGCCTCATCAACTCCCTGTCTGTACGACGCCCCACACTCTCCCTAGAGGTATGAGTCATCCATGAGCCCACTAGCCTTAGCTGGGCTTATACAACTCTCCGCCTAGTTGTATAAGTCGGCGTAAAGCCTGAATCTGGGCGAAATATATCTACCCCCCTGGATGCAACCAGGTGACTTTACCTTCCTGCTGTCACATACCCCCCCCTCTTGTTTTAACCTCGGGGTTGGAACACCAGCAATCAGGCATTCATGTACTCGAGACAAAGCATCCACATTCCCCATTTGAACGCCAGGGCGATGCTTTACTGTGAAGTTGAATTCCTGGAGGGCCAGGAACCACCTATTCACTCTTCTATTTGTTTCCTTGTTTTGAGCCATCCACTTTAACGGAGCGTGATCCGTAACCAAGTCAAAGTGCCTACCTAGCAGGTAGTACCGAAGGGAATCTAGAGCCCACTTCACCGCTAAACACTCCTTTTCAACGGTGGCGTAATTTACCTCATGGGACTTCAACTTCCTGCTGAGGTAAATGACTGGGTGCTCTTCCCCGTTCCAGACCTGGGACAATACTGCTCCTAACCCCACATCTGACGCATCACTTTGTACGACAAAGTCTTTAGAGAAGTCGGGTGAGTACAACACTGGCTGGCTACATAAGGCTTGTTTCAAGAATTGGAATGCTGCCTCAGCCTCGGGGGTCCATTTAATCATGACCGACCCTTTCCCCTTCGTCAGGTTGGTTAGGGGCACAGCCTTAGAAGCAAAGTGGGGAATGAATCGCCGATAATACCCAGCGATTCCCAGAAAGGCTCGTACCTGCTTCTTGCTGTTGGGACGTGGCCAACTCTGGATGGCCTCGACTTTGTTGAGTTGGGGTTTTATTACTCCCCTCCCAATGGTGTACCCAAGATATTTGGCCTCTTCCTGCCCAATGGTACACTTCTTGGGGTTAGCCGTAAACCCCGCTTCCCGAACAGAGTCCAGGACTGCTTGCACTTTTGGGCAGATGTGAGGCCCAATCTGTGCTATGGACAATTACGTCATCCAGGTAAGCCGCAGCATACTTCCGATGGGGCCTCAGCATCTGGTCCATTTTCCGCTGGAATGTGGCCGGCGCATTCTGTAACCCGAACGGCATTCTTTTATATTGGAACGCCCCGTCTGGGGTTACAAATGCGGTTTTCTCTTTGGCCGACTTGGCCAGGGGGATTTGCCAATACCCTTTTGTGAGGTCAAGAGTCGTCATGTATCGGGCTGTTCCCAGCCGGTCGATCAACTCATCTATACGTGGCATGGGGTAGGTGTCAAATTTTGTAACTTTGTTCAACTGACGAAAATCGTTACAAAATCGCCAGCTCCCATCCGGTTTAGGCACCAACACAATGGGACTAGACCAATCACTTTGGGACTCCTCTATCACCCCTAAGTTCAGCATTTTCTGTACTTCCTCCCGTATTGCCTCCCGTCGGGCCCCTGGGATCCGATAGGGTTTTAACTTCACCCTTTCACCGGGCGGGGTAATGATGTCATGCTCTACCCCAGATGTTTGTCCCGGCAGCTCAGAGAATACCTCCTTGTTGCGAAGCACAAACTCCTTAACCTCCTGTTGTTGGGGTTGTGACAAGGTGGCTGCTATTCCAACCTCAGGAATCACGCAACCAGTTTGAGCTGGTGACCAAGTGTCTGCGACTAGGGACTCTCTATCCCTCCAGGCTTTCAACAGATTAACGTGATAGATCTGTTCGGGCTTTCGCCTTCCTGGTTGTCTGACCTTGTAATTCACTTCGCTCACTTTTTCCATTATCTCGTAGGGGCCTTGCCATTTGGCAAGGAATTTACTTTCAACCGTAGGGACAAGTACCAGTATCCTATCCCCCGGGGAAAAGGTACGGGTCTTGGCTCCACGGTTGTACACTCTCTGCTGTGCTAACTGCGCTTGGGCCAAATGTTCCTTCACGATGGGCATTACCTGTGCAATTCGGTCTTGCATCAGGGCGACATGCTCAATCACACTCCTGTGGGGAGAACTCTCACTTTCCCAAGTTTCCTTGGCAATATCCAACAGCCCTCTTGGGTGTCTCCCATACAGTAACTCAAAGGGGGAGAATCCCGTAGAGGATTGGGGCACCTCCCTAATAGCAAACATCAGATAAGGAAGTAGACAGTCCCAATCCTTTCCATCTCTATCCACCACTTTCTTCAACATTTGTTTTAGGGTTTTGTTGAATCTTTCAACCAGCCCATCGGTTTGGGGGTGATACACAGATGTACGTAATTGCGTCACTTTGAACAATTTACACAGCTCCTTCATAACCCGGGACATAAAGGGTGTACCTTGGTCCGTAAGCAGTTCTTTACAAATACCCACCCGGCTAAACACAAGAGATAGCTCTTTGGCTATGGTTTTGGCCGAGGTATTTCGGAGAGGGATCGCTTCTGGATAACGGGTGGCATAGTCCATTATAACTAACATGTACTGGTGCCCCCTAGCGGACTTGATTATAGGACCTACCAAATCCATGGCGATCCTCTCAAACGGGACCTCAATGATGGGTAGAGGGACCAGCGGGCTACGGAAATGTGGCATCGGGGCCGACCTCTGACACCCAGGGCAGGAGGAACAATAATTTTCTATGTCCTTCATCACCCCCGGCCAATAGAATCTCTGTAATACCCTCTCTCGGGTTTTCTCTGTCCCCAGATGACCTCCAAGAATGTGCCCATGAGCCAACACCAACTTCCTGTAAGGTTTGGGCACCACAAGCTGCTCAACGGTTTCTTCTGCCCTTTTTGCCACCCGATACAGTAGGTCCTTCTCTACGCTGAAGTATGGGTAAGTGCAGGTATTATCTGGGTTCACTAACTCGCCATCTATTTTCACTACGTTTTCCCGTGCCTTTATTAGGGCGGGGTCTTTCAACTGTTCTGTGGCAAAGTTTTCCCTGTGAACCTCAAGATCAGAAAACTCCACAGACGGTAGGTTTTCGTCTGAGGAGGTGGGCTCCTCTCCAGTTTCTTGAGTCTCCCCTGCCAATACTGATAAGGGAAATTCCGGAGAGTCCTCACCACTCTCAGGGGAGTTCTGGCTATCACATTCCTGGTACATAGGGGCACCAGTGGGGGGCTCAGGATCATCCCACAGTTCCCAGAACTTCGGAAAATCCCTTCCCACAATGGCGTCATGCGGTAACTGAGATACTAAGCCCACTGGATGAAAGAGGGTACCTTTGGGGGTCTCGAAACACACTGTAGTCACTGGATACTCTCGGGTGTCCCCATGCACACAAATAACAGCTACCTTGCTATTCCCAGAGACCTCTGTTTTAACTAACTCAGCCTTTATCAGGGTCACAAGGCTACCTGAATCCAGCAATACCACAACATTT